>BGNK01004342.1:10618-24224 GCA_003297005.1 Symbiodinium sp. clade A Y106
TAAGGACAATCCCTCGGACCTTGGTACAAAATCACTGACGCGTGACAAGATAAAGAAATACATGGTTACACTGGGATATGTCGGTGAGTACCTTGATCAAGAAGCGCAAGAAGTTCAAGGAGAAGAAGTAAGAAGAGCAAGTTCAAGAAGCAAGATGAGTTTCGATGAAAAGACGGTTACAAGGATGATCCAAGCGGTAACGACAGCTGTGCTTATAAGTTTGGCAGAAGCTCAAAGAGAAGATGAGGAAGGACTGGGAAGCACAGTGAGTAGGTGGATAAATTGCATGATGTTCATGTCATGGTTCATATGTGTTGCCGCCGCCATTTTTCAGATCAAGCCGCTGCAAAGAAGCAGCCAGGAAGGAAAAAGAAGAAAAGAAGAAAAGGAGGAGAAAAGAAAGAAAAGAAAGATGGCCAGTGACGATGATCTGAAGAAGCTGATGGGCAATGCAAAACGTATTGCAAGCGTGTCTTTCGTGGAGAGACAACTTAAGAAAAAGATTGAGGAAAGATGTTCGGTTGCAGAAGGTGAAGATCAAGTGAGAGAGCTGAACAAACAACGGGAAGGCCACCCTTCGCCAGAGCCGAAAAAGCCAGTAAGCGAGGCAGGCTCAGACCCAACAAGTAGTGAAGATGAACAGGAAGAGAAGCAGGGTGAAGAAGAGAAGGAGAAGAAGAAGGAAAAGGAACGCTCTAGCGAAAGCAGCAGCAGTGATGAAGAGAAGAAGGAAGAGTTTAAGAAAACTGCGGAAGAGCTGAAGCAAGAAGCGGTTATGAAAGGCCGGAACAAAGATCTGGAGAAGATGAAGGAAGATGCTGAAGAGAGAAGAAGAAAAATCGCTGAAGCAGCGAAAAGTCTGGCAGAAAAGGCCGAAGAGACAAANGAGAAGAAGAAAAATCGCTGAAGCAGCGAAAAGTCTGGCAGAAAAGGCCGAAGAGACAAACGAAGAAACAGCAGCAGGAAAGGCCGAAGAGACAGAAAAAGAAACAGCTGCAGGAAAGGTCGAAGAGATAGACAAAGAAACAGCAGCAGGAAAGGCCGAAGAGATAGAAGTCGATGAAGAGAGAAGGGACCAGGAAGAAAGGCGTCGGTTGAAAACTGACGTTGATATCCACACGCAGTCCCTATGGCCTGTCATCACGACAGACGTTCCAGAAGAACCGCAGAAGATTCGAGTAGGTTTACCAAGTCAAGACCTTGAAAGACAGTTCAATTTACTGCGCGAGATTACGTTGAAACCGGTATCAAGCCTACCGGATGGATATGGACTTCGAGTAAGAGANGAAAGTGAAGAGTCGTTGTCGATTCTTAATGATGATGTGAAGAAAGCAGCGAAAAGGGTCAGCGAGGCCCAAGAAGAGCTCAAGAGTTACGTGAAGGAGTTGGAAAAGGAGCTCGAAAGGAAAGTGCAACAAAAGGAAGCATCGATCAAAGAAGCAGAAACGGACAACCAGGCCGCAAGGGCCAATGGAAGAAGTTGGAAAGTAAAGAACACCCTTCGAGCTGTACAAGGACTGGTGTTAGTAGCACATGTGTGCAAAGTAGGAGCCAGCGCACCTGATGATGCTAATATTGTTTTGGCTCAAGAATCAGCAAGCAAGTTTAGCCAAGAAGTTTCGACAGGCGAAAAGAAGCTTAGTCAGGGAAGGATGTTGAGCGCCGTCGAATTGGCAAGTGGAGTTGAGATTTTCCTGTTGGTATGCGGATTGGTTTATGTATTCCAGCAGATTATGAAGGCGATCCGCGTAAGCCTCAAGAAGTGCAAGCGAAAGCAGGTGGAGATTGAGATGGTGTATGTTCACCGAGGAAGAAAAGTGTTCCACCTGAAGAGTTGTATGTGGTATTGCGCGCCACCAAAGACAATGGAGATGACAAAGGAAGAGGCACGGAATCAAGGTTTTAGAAGTTGTTGGAGGTGCCATCCTGAAGACCGTCCACAAAAGAAGCNATGTGGTATTGCGCGCCACCAAAGACAATGGAGATGACAAAGGAAGAGGCACGGAATCAAGGTTTTAGAAGTTGTTGGAGGTGCCATCCTGAAGACCGTCCACAAAAGAAGCCACAAGAAGCAGTAGGTTCAAATACGCAAGCCCGTGGGGAATATGCGGCCAGCGATGTATGTGGTGTGACGAAGGAACCTGCAGCAGGCAGAAGGAGGTACATGTACATTGTGCATGCACCGAGTGCATAAGAGATCATGCCGAAGCTGTATGGCGATCTTGGTATGATTGCAGTGAAGAAGCATGGTANTCATGGCAGCAAGTTGAGAATGAAGGAAGGATCCGCAGAAGGGTCAGCTTTGTGGATCCAGGTACGCCTGATTCTACTGAAGCAAGGACGCAAGGACCCATGGGCTTCGGATTTTAAGGTGTCAACCAGGAAACTCCGTGACCAGGAGTATAAACAAGGGTCAAAGATGTGAGAAAGGAAAGATGGGAGAAAGGAGAATGAGGGCGAAAGCCCAAGCAAAGCATGTTTCACGAAGCACGNGAAAGATGGGAGAAAGGAGAATGAGGGCGAAAGCCCAAGCAAAGCATGTTTCACGAAGCACGGAAAATAAAGCTGTGCGAAAAAGGAAGGCTGGAAAGGCCAAAAGTGAAGAGAAGACTGTTGTGCTGAAGAAGCATACGTCAAAGTACTACGAGCACAACGATGGGTTAAATCCCAAAACGTCAAGTTTCGCCAAGGCAATAACTACGCCAAAGGCAGAAAGACTATTTCGCGAGCCGCGACATGGAAAAAGAGTGAGAGCGCATGTTTAGCCAGGGTTTCGGAAGTGCGACTGTTGTGAAACACAATGGTCAGTTTTACAATTTTTCCATTACAGGACTACAAAGAAGATCGACTACGAGCACAACGATCAAGCAAAGTGAAGATGAAGTGNGTGCGACTGTTGTGAAACACAATGGTCAGTTTTACAATTTTTCCATTACAGGACTACAAAGAAGATCGACTACGAGCACAACGATCAAGCAAAGTGAAGATGAAGTGATAAAGATGCTCGAAGTGAAGCGTGTGAGAAATGAAGACGCTCAGATGAGCATGCGACAAATGAAGTGAACAATGTTCAAATGTTTGAAGTCGAAGCAAGGTGAAATAACCACCTCGTTTCGAGAGGGCGTAACAAACATTTCATTTGAAGCATAGTCGGTATTGTAGCCCAATATTGCATGTCTCACCACTGTGNGAAGCAAGGTGAAATAACCACCTCGTTTCGAGAGGGCGTAACAAACATTTCATTTGAAGCATAGTCGGTATTGTAGCCCAATATTGCATGTCTCACCACTGTGCATCCGTAGGTCAAACTGAGGCTCAAGACAGTGGACGTAGCGGGAAAAGTGAAGTGCGTCCGACCCGTGGTTTAAAAGGAATTGTTGGCAAAAGGTTTTAAACTTTCAAACCCACACCCCCCTAGGATTGGCCCATGTGAGCTTTTTAAACCTAATGCACCTAGGCCATAGAAGCATATGATTTGGGACCTTCGGGCTATCTTTAGGGCTCCTGCTAGGTTGTACATGCATGCTAGCAAAAATGGTGCCTGCATATATGGCCCTGTTCAGATTTGCTTCCGATGTGCTGCCACCAAAGGCAACCATGACTTTGCTTGCTGCTACACTGATGTTAGTGACAATGCGGCATGGAGGTATCAAAGCATTGGTCCGATGTGGAACATAGCTCCAGCAATGTCTGGCCTGACTGGTTTTTCTGAGAAGCTCATCGCTCTAGATTTACTCCATGTATTTCATTTAGGGGTGGCCCGTGATGTTTGCGGAACTGGATTCAAGCTTCTATGCAAGAACCGTGATGTTTATTCGGGCAGGAAGATTGAAAAACGTCTTGTGCAACTCATGGTGGACCTCAAAGCCTGGTGCAAAAGACATGGTCAGGTGCTCAGCTTGACCAAAATCAACAAAGACACGATCAAGTGGAAATCAGGAGAATGCCCTGAACTTCGAGCGAAAGGGGCAGACACATTGGCCTGCCTGCGCTTCTTATGTGACAAACTGCATCAGGTACGATTGGCAAAGTACGAAGGCCTTGTTGCTTGCACTTGGGCTGCTGTGCAATTTATTGGAGTCCTTTCGCATGCTTCGCTTTTTATGACTGACTCGGAACGCAACACAGCCGTGGTGACTGGTCGTTTGTTTGTGCAATCATATATATCACTGGCCAGTGAAAGCTTGGAGGCCGGGGACTATCTCTTCAAATGCCGTCCAAAACTTCATCACTTGCTACACATCGTAGAAGATATTCAACTTCCTGGGCATCTCGCAATCCATTTTGCGACGCTACATTCGTCGATGAGGACTATGTGAAGCAGACTTTGATCGTAAAGCGCCGGGTTTCTTACAAGAAAGCCTCTGTGAATGTGCTAAAGAGATTCTGTGCTATCAACAAACAGGCTTTGGACAAGCTAGAGCTTGCAGCCAAGTCTCCCTGATCGTAGAAAAGAGATGGCCGGATCTCTGCTGCAGCGCTGCGGCTCTGCTGGGGCTGAAGGGGGTTGCTGTAATTTTGGTGCAATTTCCATTCGCTTGGCCATTGCGCGGAACTTACGACTTGCAAGGGCTTTCGTGGGGGCTCCATTTGTGGACCAGTTCCAGGTTGATTGTATATGGTTTCGATTTGGGGTTATTGGTTAAGTAGCTGATACCGGTATAAGGTTGGCTCGGGTTATCGGGCTCTGCAAGCCGAACAACCCAAACAACAATAACCATAAATCCCTACTGCAACCTTACAACCTCTATACTCTCAACCCTATACTCCTTTTTTCAAGTGGCTCAAACCCTAAACCCTATGTGTTGGCTCAAGTGTTAAACCCTCACCCTCACTATGGTTGGCTCAAATGTTAAACCCCAAAATCAAGAGCTGACAGCAGCAAGCTGGACGGATGTGACTTTGAAGTACTAGTTCTATTAGTTTGGCTCAAACCGATCATGTTCAAGCCCGGTGGCTACACCTATTCTGATATGCGCAGATGAAGCACAATGCGAATGAGAGTGTCGGATCGGGTGATATTCCCTGTTTGATCGCAACTGGGTCCGCCATTGCATTCCCAGCCTTCATTTGATGGCTAATTTTGCAGAGGTTTCGGTGTGGATTCAAGAGTCATGAAATGTGACTTAAGAAGCCAAAGTGGCTTATAAACTCAATGCGGGATATAGCTATACCCTAAAATAGAGTTTCAAACGCTTTAACGTAGCGTCTTCCAGGACGAGACCTCTCGCGGGACCACGCGTCTGATGCCCTTGCATTGGAGTCATTGGAGGGCAAAATATCGAGCTCTGGTGTAGGATCTGTTCTCCCTCGGCTGGCTGCAGGCACTGACAAAGGCAGGGCATCACGAGCTTTCTCTGATCCCAGCGCAATGATTGTATGCCCGAACTCAAAGGCGTTGGGAGAGGGGGAGGAGGGAGTGGCCCAAAGGCTGCCGAAGCCGACGAAATCTCACGTTGGGCACGGGGGCGAAGGGAGGGGGAGGGGGCGGCGTGGGGCTTTAGGAAGCATATCGTTGGACAAGCTCACCGCTGTCCTGATGGATACGTATGGCAAGCATTCCCCGAAGCTCAGCTGACAAGCGCTCACTGCCAAGACTGTGGTACATTTGTGTACGCAGATGATTGCCCAAGCGCTCAATGATCTCTTCGAACTGCTCACGGGCGTTGGGCACCATGGTTCACAAGACTAACGCGCCTATGCAATATCGTTGAAGCAAAACCTGCACACTGGACACTGGTAGCTTCGGCGCATGAATGACAAATTGATGGCAACTTCAATGCATCAGACTTGCATACGCTATGCATGCACAGGCTCGTGTTTCTCTTTACAGGTACGGATCAACAAGCACATCACTGGGATGAATGTGAAACCCTGCACGAGTCAGTCGGTCTCTAGACAGCTCAGACAGTCGCCAAGCTTGGCCAATGTGATACAGCACAGGTACTAACCGATCTCCAGTCCACGAAAGTGTGGCGTGTCTAAGTCGTGATTGGAAAGTAACGTATGGCAGCTTGAGCTCAATCGCATGGCCTCGCACTTCACCAATCACAACAGAACCTTCCGAGTGCTCCACCCACCACTGTCCGCCTGTGAATAAAGATGCCGGAGTAATTGCACTGGGCAATATTGAATCTCGGTGCATCATAGAATGACCTTGAGATTAATAGCAAAAGACGAAAACCATAACCCGGGCGCCTGCTGCTGCGCAACACTGCGTAATAAGCGCGTCACCCACGGATAAAGGCTGAGATTTGACAGAATCGCCGCTGTACCGCCATGAACGCAAGCACCTGTAATGAATGCTCGAGGTTGTCTGTCCTGAAAATTGAATATAGGTCGCGGAGATTGTGCACCAGTGTCAGAAACTCATCGTAAGTAATAAAGCCTTGCAGCAATGAACGGTATGCTATTCCCTCAGCTCGCCCAGTTGGCTGGGAGATGTCATCAAGATCTGAAACACACATTCTGCCAGGTCGAAGATTGAACACCGGCTCAGGAGATTCAAGATCACTAGACACGTCCATGACATTGCTTAGTTCTGGCACTGATGCAGACTCCACTGCTTGTCTGCCCGGTTGGAAATACTATGAAATCGGTCGCATGCTACTATGCTGTCGGCGGATTTCTGGCGGCCAAGAATACTTCTCAATTAACGCCTTGCGCGAATGGAATCCAGCTGTGCGTATCTGCGTTGATCCAGCGCTGTTGTAATGTCGAATCTGCCAGGGGGATGTCGGCTGCTGATACAGCGCTATACGATTTCGCATGCAGATCTGGAATCCTACAAAGGAATGATCAGAAACTTCCTCAAGCTCAATGGAAGAACCGTAGAAGCCAGAATGCAAAAACTCGCACATCGCTCTGCCACTAGGCACCTGTGAATCACAGAATACCAGCCGATTGGCGACGTATCGATGCATGAAAAGATGATGCAATCGTAAGCCTTGCGCAAGTAAGCACTCGCGAGATGTGATTTCCTATGCACCTACCTCGAATCTGCTGGAAACACTTGTGATTGGCAACGAACACTCCTGTGCGAAAGGAGAGTTGTACGTTGGATACCAGATGTTGCACTTCAAGAGTGCGATTGAAGGCTTCTGGATCGACCTCCCCTTGGCCGGTGTGGCAGTGCTCTTTGTGCTGAAGCAGTGCTCTTGCGAAGATCAATGGTGAAGGTACTAACTCCAGGGTCCTGTGAACGATCATCTCTCGAGGAACACTGTTAAAGAATCCCGCCAAATCATCATTGAACTCAAGCAACGCCATGTCCGTCGCCAAATTTCAGGGATGCTCAGATCAAGTCCTTGCCAAACAGTACGAAACATGAGTTGAGTCGCATGAGCGGTGCCAGCAAGCAATTCGCGAAGTGGAGCATGCAGATACGACACAATAGTGCGTCCTTTTCGGAACATCTTCCTTCTATTCAACAATACGAAGCCAACAGGCAGGCTCCCAGATGTGTCAACCCCCCAGGGGTACCGACTTTTCAGCTGCTTCGGAATCTGTTCAAACGCACATGTCGCCCATGCCTTTTGAGTTCTTGAAAAACAAGCGGATCCGCCCAAGTGCGACACACGCTGGCAAAATAGAATTTTAGGGCAGCAAGCCATCAGATGATTGGGGTGATGATCCTCGCAGTGCACGACCAGGTCTTGTAACGCTTTCTTGCAATTCTGAACACGTTTCCAATCCAGACGACACCCTCGCAACACACGCTGCTCATGAATGTCCCACTGCTCTTGCAAGAACATGTGAAAAGACTGCGAAACTGCTGCAGGGAATCCATGAATGCACAGCCATTTGTCAAAACGCTCCCAAGCATCAGCAAAGAACTTGGTTTTGGACGGAAAGAACGTAGAGTTCGCGCTACCTTGTCCAAGGTACCACAAGTCCTGGTGCAGCGATTCAAGCTGTTCAAAGCCCTCGGCTAAATGTCCATCAACAAAACACTCCTCTAGAAGCTGTAGATCGGAGCACTTGCAGGGAAGATGCGAAACAGAAACTTGTCCTAAATGGGGACATTGTGCAAAAGGTCCCTACATGATTGCAATGCAGCTTCTTGGCAAATGAAGTGGCGCAAGAAGAGGCCGAAATTGCAGCACTAGCACTTTAAGCCATCGATCCACTGCAGACGAGAAGGACGCATGCGACAAGAACGGTCAAGCCAAACTTGCTTGGTGGCAGGGCCAGGTCATCTTGCGACACCGCGCGACTCTCTTGAGCAGAGTTCTTACACGTGTTTTGAGAGGCTCTTCAAGACACAGGCTCAGGAATGGCATGCACTTCATCATCCACCAATCGTTGACTGCGAAGTAATTTGACCGCATCGAAGCTCGCACGTGTGAAGCTAGAGAGATCATACAAGATCTCCTATGCTTGACGTCTCTGAACTGCACACTCAAGTGGCTGGACACTGTGAAAGAGTCTCTTATGCAGCTTCCTCCGGAGTCTAAGCCCAAAACGAGAAAAGGATGCAAAGCGCTTTTGGCGAGCAGGACGGAATCCTAATGCAGTCCGCTTCAGAAAGACTTGAACAAACGGGTGATTGAGTTTTGGTTGCCATTGGGAAATCAGATCATGTTCCAATGTCCAGGCAGCCCGGTAACGCTTGCAAGAAGCCATCTTCGTCAAATTTACTGCTGAAGCAAGAATTCTGGTGCCAATGGTGTGTGGCCAGCTCGGCTTGAGCTCTTGGCCCTGCTCCAACTTACGCAGAACAGACATTCGATTGGCCTCTCGTAGTGTCACTGATACCACGAATACTGTAGGGGAGTCAGTCCCATGCTCTGTAGCTTGCGCCGAAGACTGTATCCCCATGACGGCAGCCGCGAATCTTGGAAATGAAAAAGCAAAACAAGGAGCAAGAAACCCTGTGACCAATTAATGTCAGCTTTCGGAAGATGCAGGCAAGGACTCAAGGATTCTGCCTGCTGAGGTACCTGCTCCTCTCAGGATGGTCCTAGAGCCAACTTTGAACTGCTCGGCCTCAATGAATTTGCCATCTGAGGAAATGTTGCTCAGGCGTGCCCACTGCCCGGGCACGACTAAGAGGCCCTTCCCCGCCACATCCAGGACAGGGGTCTCAGGATCCCCGCACACGTTCCTGAAGAGCTGCCGTCCTCATATAGGTGATTCGCTTGAAGAAGGTTAATGCCTGACCTAGCTGGCAGATGTCATGCAGCAGCGCGGTTCTTACGACGACCGCATGCGAAGGATCCGTTCTCTCCGCCTGTACTGCGAGTCAAGCAGCTTGGTACTTAGCAACAGCAACACACTTGTTGAGGCTTGTGATGTTCAAGCGAGTGGCAAACTTGCGATCAAGGCCGAAAAGTCAGGGTGAGACCGGCTTGCGCAAGCTTAGCCTTGGCTCGAATCAACTCTTCTGAATCGGCACTTGATGTGGCAACTGGCACTTGCACGCGGGACTTGATCTCTTTCAAAAGAACATCAACCAGCGACCAAAACACTCTCAGCAGAATTACGCGTCCACACAATGGATTGAAAGCGGCCCTCCGACAACATCCGCAAAGAGAACTCACTCATTCCTCGAAAGCAAAGCTCATGCACTCGAAGATCATCCACTGGTCGTTCCGCATCTGTGCTTTCCTAGACCAATCAGTCGATTGGATGACTCGGTGGACTGATGATTACCAGACCCCACAGCTGCGGAATCAAAGAACTTGTCATCGCTCTTGAAATTGGCAGGAATCACTGGCTTCGCAGCAGGAACGGTAGGGGTGGTGGCGCTTTTAGAACCCCACCAAGCATTGGACGACGAGGACCACTGCTGCTTCCCTTTGTTCCAATCACGGCTCTCTTGATATCCGGAGCTGCTGGACCACTGATGTGAGTCTGAACCCCACATGGCACGAAGCACGGACTATCCTCAAGCAGTTCAGCACTCTTGAACCTAATCTCAAAAACAAGAACTATTCGCAGTACTCGGTTGGAGACATTGACAGTCAGACAGCAAAAGACCTCCGACGACATCGCTTTCAGCATCAGACAGAACCATTCAATCAGATGGATGCAAGGTGTTCCGACCAGGGAACTTCATCTGGTCATTGGAATGACCTCCTTCCGTGCAACCCCGGAGTAGACAGTGTGCTGAACGAATGCTGTCTGGAGCACACGTGTGCAGGTCTCCAATCCGAGCTTTGAAATCTTTATGTCTTACGACAAGCATGAGTTTAGTGTTTAGTTTCTTACTGGGGACTGTCCTGCCGCAAAACACGTTCCCCAAACGGTTTTACAAGCCCAAAAAGCCTTCAGAAATGATTTTGCGAGCACCGATGGAAAGACCAAAGTACCAGAAATGGGACGCCAACTGGTTCGAAGGCTGACAGAAAGCAGATTCTCCGGCACTTCTTTTAACCCCGAAACAAGAAAAGGTCGCTATGTTTGCAATCGTACAGTCCCGTCTCCAATGGTTACAAGTGGCCCTAATTAGCCAATATGTTACAACCTAATGCTGAAGAATTAGATGTTTCAGGCGCAAAAACTTGTCGAGCTTTACGCCTCGGCGACTCCTCCCCCCGCCGTGCAGTGATATCAGCATCGTCATCAGAAAAGGCACCCAACACCCTTCAGCCAGGCCTGCGGCCTTTTGTTGTTATCCTCTCAATCAACCAAAACTGACCAGCAGAAGAACTCTCACTCACAGGCTCTGAGGCGTCCAAACTGTCCATGTCTTGCAGTGACACCGTAGAGACAACGCTACACTCATACCTCCGCTACAGCGGGCGCCTCATGCAGAGGCGATCTGCGGNGTCCAAACTGTCCATGTCTTGCAGTGACACCGTAGAGACAACGCTACACTCATACCTCCGCTACAGCGGGCGCCTCATGCAGAGGCGATCTGCGGGCCTTGTGGCCCGGCTCAAGATCTGGCCGAAGCACAAAGGCACAAGACCAAAGTGGCCCGACTGGACACACAGAGCACCCAATTGCTCTGTGCCCAAAAAAGGCACCAGAAAAGCTACAGGACATCTGCGTTCACAGGCCCCTCACTTGGGCTCCTTTCGGCGGCGCGCCCGACGAAAGCAACCCTCCCGTCGCGAGGATCACGAACTCGATGAACGGCATCACCTGCGCCAAGACCCCGTGCGGCTGGAACTGGACAGTCAGCANCGTCGCGAGGATCACGAACTCGATGAACGGCATCACCTGCGCCAAGACCCCGTGCGGCTGGAACTGGACAGTCAGCACGTACTTGGTGTCCTTCTTGGCCTTCCAAAAGTTGCAAGCGAAAAGTCGCTGCAACTCGCGCTCCGCTGCAAACTTCACGAGAGCTCCTGCTAGAGTGGTCTTGCGATGCTTGTCCGGGTGTGGTTTGCCCTTGCCGGGGCTGCGCCCATCGTAGTAAGCCGCTGCCGCTTGCATGGCCTGGGCCAGCCCGCATCCCTCCAGAGGCAGGAAGAAGCACGGCTGACCCTCGAGCTGGCGCAGACGGTAGTCCAAGTTCTCCATCATGCGGACGAGCTTCTTGTGGTTCGCAGTGGGATCCTCCGGGCTCTCTTCTGCTCGGCCTGCTGCATGGGCGCGTCCGCGGCGCCGCTGCCGATCCACATGTCGAGCTGGCTGGAGGAGGGTGCCTGAGTTGCCTGGGCCTCGATCCACTGCACACGGGCGGTCACGGGATGCTCGAAAATGACGCTCAGCAGATGAAATATTAAAGAAAACAGTCAGGCACTTGGGGCATTGATTGGTCTGCACTTCGGGACAAACAACCTTCTTATGCACGGCGACTTCGTGCATGTTGAGGGCGCGATGGGTGTCAAAAATTTGAGCACATATCGCGCACCGAATCCCTTCACCCTGAACATCCACCACCCATCCTAAGTCTGGAGTAGGCGTAGGATCCTGGCGATCGTCAGCTTGCACAGCATCATCAGTCATAGCAGTGTGCCGTGACGGTTGTTCAACGGTTTGGAGCACCCAGGAAAAAGATGGGTCGCATGCAAGAAGCAGTTGCATCCATCCAGGTTGGAAACCTTGGAATTCAGGCACAGCAGCTGCAAGGTCGTCGTACATCTGCCGCAAGGCCGGGACAGCATGCTGCACGGGCTTGCCATGGTCATCCAGCTCACGACGGCAGATTTCCCAACCAAAACGTCCAAACATGGAGGCAAAGTAGAGCTTGTGATGNTGCCATGGTCATCCAGCTCACGACGGCAGATTTCCCAACCAAAACGTCCAAACATGGAGGCAAAGTAGAGCTTGTGATGGTTGGGATGCCGAACCATATGCTGCAGCCACCGCAAGCGCCGTTGCCGCAATGTGCTGGCAATGGTGTGAATCCGCAGACTTGCCCGTATGCGCGAGTTGGGGACAGACTCATGGCGTGGATCTCCATGCACAGCTCCCCAACCTGCTCTGCCGAGGGCTCGTCGAGCAAGGTGATCTCGCGCACGTTCCAGGCGTAGTAGTGCAGTTTTTGGCAGCAGATNTGACCACCTCCTCCTTAGAAGGCTCCAGTTGGCATCCCACACCCCCGAGCTCTGCTTCAAGAAGGGCCGTGCGTGTAACGGCCTTGTCATCGAGCTCCTCAGCAGAGTCTGCCACCATGTCGTCAGCGTACGTGGTCATTGCCGCATCAATCACGTCGTTACCATACTCGAGGAGCAGCTCGTCATCTTGGGTGGCGGTCTTGTAGGCTTGGAGTGGGACGTGGTAAACATCCATNTCGTCAGCGTACGTGGTCATTGCCGCATCAATCACGTCGTTACCATACTCGAGGAGCAGCTCGTCATCTTGGGTGGCGGTCTTGTAGGCTTGGAGTGGGACGTGGTAAACATCCATGAAGACATCGCCAGCAATCGTATCACCCTGTCTCGTTCCACGGCCCATGAGCCAT
This sequence comes from Symbiodinium sp. clade A Y106, assembly GCA_003297005.1. Classification (NCBI taxonomy): domain Eukaryota; class Dinophyceae; order Suessiales; family Symbiodiniaceae; genus Symbiodinium; species Symbiodinium sp. clade A. Next base: position 23,478 of record BGNK01004342.1, read on the forward strand.
TTGCGTACGCCACACCCTGGTACTTGCAAGCCTAGCAAAGAATTGGCATGAGCGTCCCTGATGAGATCATGCGCCGCACCTTGTGAGCGTACATGCTGGGCGATGGCCGAGTGACTCAGGCTGGGGAATGCATTGGCAGCATCCCTGAAGAAAACTGCATGGTTGCGTTTGCTCCGCCGGCAGCGAAACATGTTATTCTCAACTATGGCCAAGGCCTCCTCACGGCGGCGTCCCTGGATGCACCCAAATGCCCAGTCAGGTCTAGGGGTCGTTGCGCAAGCTTGGTAAAAAGTCTTGTGCACTTGTTTGGCCAGGGAGTCAAGGCGCGCAATGGGCCGTTTGCCCTGGCACTTTGGCTTGCCGTTGCCTTTGTCAATGGGCAATATTGGCACGTCATACCATTCGCTAGGATCCCTGCCAGTGCGAGCAAGCTGTCGAAAGAACTGCTCATAAATATCTCTAGCGAGCTGCGGCAAATATCCAAATATGAGCTTCCATACTTCCGACGGCATAGAACCTTCAGGGACGGAGCNGTCGAAAGAACTGCTCATAAATATCTCTAGCGAGCTGCGGCAAATATCCAAATATGAGCTTCCATACTTCCGACGGCATAGAACCTTCAGGGACGGAGCGATTGTTGCCTGCACCCAGGATGTTGCGGCGGAAATTTCGCAAAGGTGGCATTTCCATGCGTGCAGAATGTCGCGATGCCACGTAGTGGGGCAGCGGCAGGCGCACAGACACTGG
>BGNK01004342.1:25561-55812 GCA_003297005.1 Symbiodinium sp. clade A Y106
GTACCCCTCAAGTTCTTGGGTATCCCTACTTTCGGCCGCCTGGTACTGTTGAAGACTGATAAAGCCTTCGCTGGAGAGCACCACCTCTCCAGCAACGGTCCCCTCCCCCGGCGCCTCATTCATCTCCGAGAAATGCCAGGGCTGCGGACTTCCGACCGCAGTCGTGCCTGAGATATCCACGGCCTCAGCGTCCTTCAGCAAACCTCCCTGAGGTAACCAGGTCAAGATTGCACAAAGGAGAAAAACATGGCTCAGTAGATACTGCATCGTCTTGGCTACAGTGCTTGGCACGAGAGGGCTCCAGCAGAAGAAAGGAAAATACACAATACTTGGCCGAGTCCTGAGCACATTACAGAGGGCCACCCAACAATGCAAAGTCCTGAACTAACCCTCTGCCGGTGCACCTCAAAAGAGGGGGTCAACATCATAAGTGCAATATAGGCCCAAATCCAAATGATTACCAATGCTGTTTTGGGGGTCCCTTACTATAAATATAGTAAAATGAGTACAATGGGCCCAACACCCTATTCTAATTAGGAAGGCACTAAAGTATTATATTGCATGAGTGTTTGATCCCGCATCTAACCAATGTTAACCCTTTGGGTGTTTTATGTATCTGGGTGATTTTATTGAGTTCTCGACCATCCATAAGTCCGTTGCAATCAACGGTTAAGTAGCAAGTGGAGCTAGATAGTTACTTGTGCACATGTTGTCTTGAGATTTGCATGTCAGCCAAGGGCCGTAAATGGTGTTCCCAGTTGCCTAGAACGGCATTGCTGCGAGTTGGAGACCCCGGTTAACGGGAATTACACCGATTGCACAGGATGCTGTTCAAAGAAGACGACATCATCGACAACGACGACAACAACCGCAGCGCCCACAACGACAACGACTGCAGCACCAACGACAACAACCGTAGCGCCTACAACGACGACAACCGCAGCACCAACAACGACAACGACTGCAGCACCAACGACAACAACGACAACAACCGTAGCGCCTACAACGACGACAACCGCAGCACCAACAACGTCAACGACCGCGGCGCCGACGACAACGACTACCACAGCTCCAGCCACTACGACGACAACTACACCGCCTCCAACCACTACGACAACTACAGCGTCTCCAACGACTACGACGACAACTCCTGAGGAAACTACTTCGACAACAACCTCAACAGCGACACCTTCACCCTCTCCTGACATCACTACCAGTACCACGGCGCCCACCCCCACCCNCACCACAACAACAACAACAGCCGCAGCGCCCACAACGACAACGACCGCAGCACCAACAACGTCTACGACCGCGGCGCCGACGACGACGACTACCACAGCTCCAGCCACTACGACGACAACTACAGCGCCTCCAACCACTACGACAACTACAGCGTCTCCAACGACTACGACGACAACTGACGTCACTACCAGTACCACTGCGCCCAGCCCCACCCCCAGCACGACGACGACAGCAGCGCCCACCCCGACTCCGAAGCCCTACTACTATGGCTACAAGTACAAGAGCTACAGAAGGCTGGTTTCTTGAAGTACCAATTCGCTGAAGCCTAGAACCATGATTCCTTGCCACTTAACTTTGTGATTCACGAGGTACTTCCCATGTTCCATTAAGGGCTTGGTCCTTGTATGATCATTGCCAGAGAACGGGCCCCTGCAAAAGGTGGTGGCGGAACAAGAAGCTTGGGCCAACGCAGAAGAAAGTGTTGAAGGCACTTCGCAAAAACTTGGCCAAGCACCTTCACAAGAGTTTCAAGCACCATGCTGGATGCTTGTCTGAGCTTAGGGTTTAGGAATTCCCACATCCAGAGGGCTCGAAAGGTGCAATGATTCGGAGAGTCTCCCGGACGTGAAATGTGTCGTGGTCCCCGAGAAGACCAACGTTTCTGTGTTTGGAGTTTAGGGCCTGGTAGATCAGCTTGAACTGTTTGAACCCTGAAGCCTGAAATTTAAGAGTAGTAGACTGAGGAAACAGCGACACAGATGGGGGGATGGTTCGTTGAGAAGGGCCGCTGTCGGGCCGAAGGATCGCCGACTGCAGGGCTCTATATGGATATACGACGAGAGATAACGATTTTTTGTCAGGGGCTTGTTGTCGGTACTCGAAGATGGATGCTCCAGCATATTAACCCTAAATCTAAGGTTAGACGTATGGGCCCCGAGCCCCTAAAGGTCACATATAGGGTATATCGTAGGTATAGAAGGGTTCCAGGGTTAAGGACCCATACTGGCGGCCCATGGTTTCAACCTCAGACTAAACCCTATGAAGGCTGGCGGGTTTGGGTTTGGGCTTCAGGGCTTCGAAACTATGCCTCCCCAGTTTGGAATCACGGCGAGTTTCTCGGGGGTCTCGAAGCCTAAACCACCTCTTAGCTCGGAGCCTGCTAGGAAGCAGGACAGGTTTGGCTAAAGGCCGAGGTTGTCGGTCTTGAGGCAGCTGTGCATCTCTCGAGTGTTCGAGTCCGGTCCCCTGGACCCAACACCTATTCACTGTTGAGTTTGGGGCTACGTGGTTAGGTTTGGGGGCGAACCTTTTTGGGGCTGCCGGTCTAGGGTGTGCTACGTTTCAGTCTCTACATCCCTACAGCATCCAAATGAAGACCTGAGCCCTTAAGGCCTAAGGCTCTACAGGACTGAAGCGCAAGAACTGGGCCTCCTCGCCCAGCCAGAAACGGTGCGAAGCCTTGGCAGTAGCCCACCGTAAACCCTAAACCCTAAACAAAAAGACCCTAAACCCTAAACCTTAAAAACAACGAGACCCCAAACCCTGAACGCTTACGAAAAGGCCTAAACCCTACACCCTTTAAAGCCTAATAAACCTTACGCATGCGCAGGAAGCTCCCGGCTGGACAGACGAGCAGGCTTGGGCAGGACAAATCCAGGCCCTCAGGGCTTTCGCTGTTTTCTCGCTTAGGGTTGAGGGCTGATGTGTCCTCTGCCTCATTCGCACTAAAGCAGGGCAATCTTGGTGAGTTTTAGGGTTGAGAGTCTAGCATTGTGGGCCACCGACCACAAGCTCTTCGTTCACGGCATACTATGCAGTCTAGCATTGCCGCAGGCCAGAGGAGATCAATGCTGGGCTGCTTGAAAACTGCGCTCGCCTGCGAGCTGCATTCTGCATTATCAAATGTTACGATACCACAGTGCTTTGTATTTACGACCCAGACAGGTAGCCACAAAGCCTGGGCAAAGTGATAGTCCATAGGCAGCACCTCCCAGCCCAAATAGAATAATGCTATCGCGACACTGCGCTGATCTAAGCCTCTTGTTGCGAAGCATTTAACCTCAACACTTGCAACAGCAACTAGACATCCTGACACACAAATACACCATTCTAGCGAATTCGATGACTTTAGCTTGTGCAAGGCCTAAAGCTACCTGGTGAAGGTTAAGGGTCTGTTTATCGATGAAAACAAAGTCTTAATCGTCGCGCACATTAAGTCGTGAGCTTTAAAATCTAAAACCGAAACCATGTAAAACCTTTACCAACACCGTTAAAGGAACCCGAAAATCCAAAACATTGAACTTCAAACCGTAAACCTTAAGCCATAGATTTCAAAACCCCTAAACCCCGAACCCTGAATCCCGAGACTGGACCGGTACGGAGTACAACAAGAGCCTCAAGTGCTGTTATAATGTTGTACATTATGTAAACACTGTATTTCGTCGTATTGTTGAGGCCCATAATGCCAGAATGTCGCATTATTTTTGTTGTGTTCTAAACACAATATACAATAATGTCGTACTAGTAGTAGTAGCAGTAGTAGCAGTAGTGGCCGTAGTAGTAGTAGTAGTAGTAGTAGTAGTAGTACTATGCAGGTGTATCAAAAGGAAATATATGAAATACAGTTCATAATATACAATAGACAATATAGTGCATGTAACATACAACATATGGTATCACTGAAAGAAATATTGTCATTCAAACCTACATATATGCACGGTCAGATTGATAATATATAAATAAATATTTCAAGATAGAGAATGCATAATAGACATTATATAGTGCTCAACCTTTCAGTTTTCTTTGCAAGCGAGTTAGTAGAAGCGAAAGCTTTCTTCCAGCCCAAGCAGTTCCCGAGCGAATCAAGTACTAGACGCTGGGGTAGCGGTTTAGGGTCTATGGCCTCAGGGCAAAAGGGCACTGTAGGCAAAGAGCACTGTGGCCGGTGGATCTCTTGCACTTTCCAGCAGGTGTGGAAACCTGCTAGAGGTGCATGGCTCCTTGCCCTTGCAATGTTGCGACCTACGGGCCCTGGGGTTTTAACATTCAGGGTTTGTGGTTGAAGTGTCTTCAGCTTCTTGCCTTCCGTCGAGCTGATACAGCAAACCTTTCCTACAGTCTGTTGTTGTAGCCATTCCAGGCCCCTCTTCAGCCGATTTCGGTGTATCACACGTCGCAGACCTGCCCCAGACCAGAGTCCTCGCCGGACGAAAGGTCACAGATAAGCAAAAACCCCGAAGTCGAAAACCTAAAAAACCCTATAGCACTAAACCGCTGGAGTAGAAAAGTACGCCCCAAAAACGTCGAAGCCGGAGTCAGGATGAGTAGTGCTGCTATGGCTATTCCATATGCTTTGCTTCGAGGCACGAGGACAAGGAGTTTCCAACTTTATGGCATTTTTGATAAAAAAAATGGCCGCCTGAATATTTGGAATAGTGCTTCGACGGGTAGATCATGATGTTATCAAGGCATGCTAGTAGAAAGCACTGCGACCTTGATATTATGCAAGCAGCTTGCGAAGATGCCAGAGTCGGGTCGGCGGAGATGCGCGTTGTTGAGCGCAATGTTGGCAAAGGTGAGTTTTAGCGGCATTAGGTGGGTGTAGGAGTGTCTTGGAGGTTTAGAGTTTAGGCTTTAGAGCGTTTAGGGGGGTTCGTTTGATTTTGCTTTTAAGGGTTGAAGTTTGAGTTTACGGCGACCTTGGTCTACACCCTCAAGCCTGATTCTAGTCCAAACCGCCCCTTGAGTGTAAGCAAGATTAGAGAGTGACGTCGCACATGCAGGGGCGGCGTTCCCGCTCGTGAGCGGAGGTTGTTCTAAATCAGAGCGACAAGGTCCGGGGCTGTGTAGGACCTAGATTCCTAGGATCTACAAGAGCTGATGTTTAAATTTCGGACTCATGGGCTCAGGGTTTGAAATCCCTTTCAAGGCCCACAGGTCTCGGGATCCGGAGTTAGCGAGCTCATCGTCAGTAGAAGGAATAGCTGACCCTAGTAGTAGAGTAGGTAGCCTTTAACCCTTTCTGTGGTACTATACTCCCAAAGCTTGTCAAGTAAGCTACAGGAGATTAAGGTTCAAAGACAGGAGAGTTTAAACAGCCTCCAACCTCCGAATCTCCACATCAGGAGGCCCGCACTTGACTTCGAGAGCTGACGGCTCTTCTGGTTGGGGTTCCTAAACCCTAACCGCTAAACCCTAAACCCCACAATGTACACCGCATCTGGCTTCTAGGCAGAAGGATTCTGTAGTTTGGTTAGTATCGGAAGGGGCTCCCAAGGTGTGATGCGGAAGAGGTTTAGGTTTGTTCTGTGGGTTGGGTTCAGGGTTGCTAGCAGCCGTACGTGGCTGCGGGCTGAAAGCTAGGGTCAAGGTGTTGCTGTAGGCCGGCGGCCTGGGACTTTAACCCCTAACCCTAAACCCCACACTAAACCCTACAACCTTCGGCCTTTTTGGGATTTTGTCTAATGACGTACTTAGGTGCTTGTTGGCTTCACGCTTCCTTTGCCTTTCTAGTGCTGTTGTCTGTAGGGCCCTACTGCACTCCAAGCACTACTACACCCGCAAGAAAATGCTCTGAAACCGAAGGGTGTCATCAACTAGAGCTCAGGGGTTGCTCTGAAGTGCGTTATCATATTTATCCAGGCTCTTGTTATATAAGGAGTTTAGTTTCAGCTACCATCATAGGGAGTAAATAGCATGTGTTCCCGAATGTGGTAACTTCAATTGCCGTCCTTAGCTAAGTTATTCAGGGGTTTAGGGTTTAGGGTTCTCCAGCTGGCGCTCAGGTGTTTTAGGGTTTAGGGTTTCAGGCTTGCGGGCTTCAGAGGCTTGAGTACGGTTCAGGATCCATGGCTTATGGCTTTCAGGTGTAATCAGAAACAAGATCCCAGTTTGGGAGGTAAACCTGAAACCCTGGCCCTATAACCCCAAACCCAAACTAATAGGATCCGTACAAGGAGAGCCCTAATAAAGACCCGAGGTTGCTTAATCAGGTTCCTATATTGTCCTTTATCGTCGTGCGACCTCCTGAGGCGAGACAGATACTAAGTAAAGCCTTGGTATCAGACTGACGATGCTCATGAGCACTCTGTCAGACCTCCCCACTTGAGACCACTTGAGGCTGGAGCTTTTCGGTGTGAGTGTTCGCAGCGGCGTGTTTTCCACGGAATTTGGATTGTAAGACAACATGAACATCTGCTGTCTCCGTGTACCGCACCATAGGAGCTTCAACACCTCGGTTTTGCAGGCGTTGTCCCGCACAGGTGCCGCCGAGACTCCAAGTGCCCAGCCTTTGCAAAGACACGCCCGGCAGTCGCACCGGCATCGTAACGGTTGGAGGCGAGGCACCCTCGGTGGTTCGCCTGAGTCGCAGCAATAGCCTGCACTCACCTACGGGTTCAAAAAGCACCCGGTGTTTTCGATATTGGTGCTGGCACCACTTATTCTCACATTCTGAAAGGATCGGGGCATTAGCGAGGCCAGAGTTTTGAAAGCTCCGGAAGCCCAAACTGCCACCATTGCTTCCTCGGTTTGTACTGCATATATACTCCTTCGTTTTGCTGCTGTCTGTTGTGGCTATCAATTCTGTTGCGCTGTTCTTGAGGTGACTGCCACTACAAGTACGATGCAGTTGGCCACTGCTGCTACGGCCGTCGCAACTAAGACGACTGCAGGTACTGTAAGTCACTGTAAGTCCTGCATGAACGTCCGTTGCTGCATCCGTCATGAGCACGACGACGAGGACAAGGAGGAGGACGAGGAGGACGACGACATCTGCTCGTACCGCTCCTACTACTACTACTACTACTACTACTACTACTACTGCTACTGCTACTGCTACTGCTACTGCTACTGCTACTGCTACTGCTACTGCTACTGCTACTACTACTCCTACTAGTACTCCTACTCCTTCTCCTACTCCTACTCCTACCTATTCCTACTCCTACTCCTACTCCTACTCCTACTCCTACTCCTACTCCTCCTGCTCCTACTCCTCCTACTCCTACTCCTACTCCTCCTCCTACTCCTACTCCTACTCCTCCTCCTCCTCCTCCTGCTCCTGCTCCTGCTCCTACTCCTACTCCTACTCCTCCTCCTCCTCCTGCTCCTGCTCCTGCTCCTGCTCCTGCTCCTACTCCTCCTACTCCTCCTACTCCTCCTACTCCTCCTACTCCTCCTACTCCTCCTACTCCTCCTACTCCTCCTACTCTTCCTACTCCTCCTACTCCTCCTACTCCTCCTCTTCCTACTGCTACTACTACCATTACCTACTACTACTACTACTACGACTACTACTAGTCCTACTAGTAACAGTACTACTACTACTGCTACTACTACTACTGCTACTGCTACTACTACTACTACCACTACTACTGCTACCACTACTACATACTACTACTACTACTACTACTACTAAGTCATCTTCTACTAGTGCTGGTATTACTGCTGCCCGTACTGCTACTTTTTCTTTCGTAGATGCCTAATGGAGCAAAAACGCGTTTCGGTCATGCTATGGGAGTACTACGTTCGAGTTGTACTCCACCGCTACTGCTACCGCCAACGCCGCCACTGCCGCGAATACGACAAGGACGATTTTACTACTGCGGCGACGGCAGTCCTTGGCCGATATGAGACCTTGAGCCTTGTCAAGCCGGTTTCGTAAGAGATTTTTCCGATCATCCAGGCTGGTAAACTGTGGGCTTTATTCTGCCTATAGGCTGAGAATGCAGAGGGATTTGGAACCTGAAAAGTTAGCACAAATAGGATTCAGGCATGTATGTTCAAGCGTTTAAGGTCTGGACTTCATGGTGTAAGCTTCAATATTTGGGATTGTTTCAGGGGCAGGCGACGAGTCGTGACGGACAATTTCCAGTCCTGGGTGTCTTCCACCCACTAGCCTCAACCTTGTTCTACGAAGACATCGTGGCTTGCTCTTAGCTGGCTGTTTTTTCCATCAGTGTTGCCTGTGACTGTGGCCATAGCTAGGATCTGGTGATTCTGTCCTGTGTCCCCTCGTTCCGGGCTTGCGCTTTGCTCGAGATATGCCTCGTCGTCCATGCCTCCCCAGTCGGGAGAAGCGATGCAAAATCAAGTGTGAGTTCGATGGTTCTGGGTGCACTGCACACCACATCGCAGCTAATCTCTGAATCCTAAATCGCTGAAACTTGCATGAGCCTTGACTTTTAGAGCCCCAACACCCTCCGAAGCCCGAAACTCGACACCTTTTCTCTTGCAATCGATCTTTCAACAAATATCCTGCTTTATTATAAAGTACCCTGCTTAATGTGTAGCCTGAATATGATCTACGGAGGGTTTCATGGCGCATAGTCAATGCAGGTTGGGTGTCCTGGTGTGGGACAGGATTTAGGCATGGATTTAGGTCCTTAATGGTTGGATGTACGGGAGAGCTTCTCTGTGATGTTTTACGGGGTCAGGTTGCGGGGTTTAGGTTGAGGGTTCGGGCCACCGCCCTGAGAACCAACTCTTGTGGCTTTCAGCGCTTTGTCTGAATGTTGACGAGCCGTTTTGCTGTGCGTGCATCCGCTACAGTGTGGTGTGGTTTGCGGTCTGTTTGAAGCAACGAGAATCGAGAGTCAGGATTCGTGGCATGGTCAATTCTTACGTCCATGCATATGACGGCAGGAGTAGTGCTGCCAATTTTCGAGATGCTAGTATTCGGTGTAGGTAGGTTTGCGTGCCTATTGCTTGGGTTTGAGTGTTCATAGGACAGTCGTAAATCCAGATTGCGTCGTCCCAAAGCCATCTGGACAATCAAAATCCAGACTCCCTCTTTGTACCTGGCTTAGGACTGCAGGCTGAGGGGTTTAGGGGCTCAAGGACCTGCCCCATTGCCCACAAGTCCGTTCACGTTAGCATAGGGGCCAAAAGAATTACCAATAATACTATTGTTGTTTTGGCGCGGGGGGAGTCCTGATTATATTTTTATAGTATAATCTACCACCAAAACCATAGTCTACTCGTTGAGGCCCCGATGCAAGGCACCATTAGATGCCCTAAACCCCAAACCCTAAAGGACCCACAGTTTCGTTTTTTCCGTAAACCCTAAAGGCCCTAAACTTTATCGGCTCTTGCTTTCTCAGGGATTCTGCACAGTTAACTCCGATCTTCCTTTCTGGAGTTGGGCATTGGAGAAATGTTTTAGGATTTAGGGTTTACGGGTTTGCCGCTTAGGGGGTTTATGGTAAAGAGGTTTGCAACATTTAGGATTTTTGATGGGTTTCTTTCGCTCGGGCAGCTAGGGCCGCTAGGGTGCTTTCGGCGCATAGTTTCTTCGGGTTCGGGGGTTATGATGCTTGCTTTCATTGTCTCGGCCTTTTGGTCTGGGTACACTGGCCCTAGAGAGACACTCTTAATGGCACCAGAAGGTCAAGTACATCAGGTTACCTCAGTAGTAAGTTACTGTTTCTATATGACCGTTGTATAGCAACCCATTGTTGTGATGGGTTTCTGAGGGTAACTAGCTAAGTAGCCTCCCCCCTCCTCCGAACCTGGAGCACTGGACTCTAGACTTCCTAAGCCTTGAAACCTGGAAGGAAACAACCTAAATCTGAACCCCACGCACCCACATTCTCTACAATCGCAAGCCTTAGGGTCCCAAAGCTCGAGGCCATAAGCTGCAAGATGTCGTCCTCAGCCTCATGAGCAGCGCACGTTCTCACATGATTCAATACAGAAGCCTGAACAATCAGTACCACTATCTGTGAGGGTTCCTGTTGTACGAGTTGTCCTAACATGTACCCCAACACCCTTTTCTCGTTGTTGACACCCATATATTATCCCACGGCACTGTCGGTTTGGTTTTAGGACTCCACAATGGTCAGCCAGATATGAGCTGGCAGCCGAAGTCTGCAACCCGAAATAACTCTCAAACCCCTTCCACTTTAAGGTTTTGGGGGCTGGGAGCCTCGGGCTTGATGTCGTCATGCCTTAGGAAGCCTTGGGCAGCCGGCACCGGGCGCACCTGTAAAGTCATATTGCAGCATGGCTCGTACTGCAATAGGAATGTGAGGACCTCGTGCAGATACGGTCAGAAGAGCAATTAGCAAGGGAAGCTCGGTAAAGCCCCAATGGAGGGGCTGCACTCCATGTCATTGGGCCATGTCGCAGCGGCCCTCAATGCGACGACGCTAGAGACTCTTGCCTTATCCCTAAACCCTGAAACCCAAATCCTAAACCCTGATGGGTAGAAGCTTGGGGACATTCAGGGAGGCTTGAAGAGCTTCCGGATCTGAGGTTCAGTAGCCGGGCTTCAGGGATATGGCTATATATATATATATATAGTTTATATATATATATAATATGCACTTGATTGAGCCTTTTTCAACATCTCTATACCGTATGAACCTTTATACAGCTTCAACATATCTTGATAGGAACCTTTACGCATTTCAGCCTCAACCCTGCCGTCTCCAGACCAGAATCCCTAGTTGCATGCCCCAGAGCCAGCCCCTCGGAAGTAAACTCTCTGGCTCTTAGTAGGGAATGGGGGGGTGGATCCGGACGATAGTCCCTTAAGGTCCCTTGGAGTAGTCTCTATAACCCATGCCCCCATTCCCTATTTAGAACCGAAGAGAACAGACACCCTAGGGACCTTGATAGATGAAACATCTGGTCGGTAGAGTCCTTGTCCGGTTCTGGTTCATCAGCCTTCTTAGTCCCTGATCATATTACAATGACTCCACAAGACAGGAGAGTCGATGACTTATTTTTGGATTTTGTGTCCAGGGTGTTGAGTTTAGGGACGGTTTGGGACTAGGTATTCTTAGGATTCGGCGTTTCTGGTTGATGGCTAGGGAATGTGTGGGAGAAGGCGTCGCAGGGGGTCCTCTGTTGTAGAGCCCTTCCCAAGGAAATTGAGCAGGATAGTTTCGAAGGAGGTTCAGGATCTAAGGCTCAAAGGGTCGGGTAGGGGTTGACTTGCAGATGCGAATCGGGGCCTTGGTCAAGCGGCTTCTTTAAAGAATAGCTATTCGTCGCGGAGATTGAGGGGTTTGGGGTTTGGGGACTTAGGCTTCAGTCTCAAGTATGTTCGAACACGTTGATTGATAGACCTATGACAGACGAATAATCGAGGAGCTTAAGGGAAAACCGATAGTAGTCCTTAGGCTTCCTATGGTATTTATGACCGCATATACCTTAAAACCATAGTACTCTGGTTGTTAAAACCTCCCGTATCAAGCACTGGCACTGCGGGGAACCCCAGGACGGCCGAACTGCAAATGCGGTAGGAAGGGCCCAACCGGGCCCACTGTGTAGACTTTGTGCTCCAGCCAAAAGGTTCCGACAAGGGGTTCAACCAAAATGCCAAGAGAGGACCTAAAACTCTGAACACCTGGCATGATGCCTTCTCTTACCTTACCTAGGAAAGTCTGCTTGAAGTGCGTTTCTTACGACGAGAGTTAAACCACTTGAGTGCCAAACCCCGAATGCCGGAACGGAGCGTTGGTGCAGCTAGAAAAGGCCGAAACCCACATTCCAACCGTTAATTGAAAGCCCGTAATTAAATCTCGAAAGCGTGAACCCAGAAACCACAGAATCGTGGAACCAGCCTTCAAGTCGAGGCCGTATGCCGCCTTGCAGCATGAAGCCAGCAGCCCGGAAAAGGGCTCCGTATTGTTGTTTTTTGAGTGTGTGTGAGTGTGTGTGTGTGTGTGGGTGGTTTTGCGGATTTTCCATGTCTGGGCTTATAGGCTTCCGGAGCTAAGGGATGACTTTCATGATGGCAGCAATGATGGTGGCGAGGGTCTTGCCTGGAGGTGCGGTTGTAAACGAAGAAGAATGAATATGATGACGATGTTGATGATGATGACGATGATGATGCTGGTGGGTGTTGTGAGCTTGAAGATGATGATCCGGTGATGCTGCTTTTTCACCGCCTGCTGTCAGGTCTGCTGCTCCTGCCTCTCCTGCTGCTTTCTTCTGAATTGTAGCTGGCAGTGTGATAGTAGATTCAAATGATACTGCTGCTGCTCCTATTGCTGCTGCTGCTGCTCTACTACGGCGACGACGACTACTGCTACTGCTACAAATAGAGCTAAACGGCCAACCCTGAACGGCTTACATTTACATGAGTTCACTAGCATAGGCAGACAGATGTTTGGTTAGTTTCAGCCTACTGACCCTAAGATAACTTGTAGTCTTCTTGTCATGCTTGGGAGTATGGTCCGAGGCTTTTGTGGCCGGCATTGCAGCCTTGGCAGCCACCTAGTTGACAAAGCTTCAATGCTGGGCTGTTACTTCGGATCTGACTGGTTCGGGGAGGCTTGAACTTGACCTTGAACACCGCGCGCTGAACCTGAAACCGCATCTTGTGCTTCTGCTTTTGTAGCTTGAGTGATAAGACTGTGAGCGTCTGGATCAGGAAATACTAGCGACCCTGTCCGGGGCTTCCGACCTCGGAAGCTACTCCCGTACCCGTTAAATCCTTGAGCCCCAACACCGGCCTGAAGAGCGGAAAAAAGAGAAGCTCGTGTAGAACACTCACACTGCTTTGGGCTTACAGGGAGGGCGTCCAGGTAGGGTTCCAGAAGATTTGGGCCAACGTGTCGATATGTTCGGAAAAGCTGCAATACGGGGGCCTGAATAATTCGTAATACTATTCCTGAGCTTCCCAAGCATCAGAGTCCGTAGTCTAGTATATGACTGAACCCTCTTCTGCAAATTAATGCCCCTACATTGTGACGTGTTTTTTGGCATAGGGCTCAGGGTGGGCTGCTAGATTTTGCGGATTTGACCAAGCCGCAAGTTTTTGAGGGGGTAAACTAGCCAGGCTCCGCCGTAACCTTGGACCCAGCACCCGAACCCACTCTCTGAACAGTTGTTTTTGTTCAATCGCTAGGTGCTCAATGTTCGACCCTGGCCACTGAATGCCAAGCCCGAAATCCTTGCATTTTAGCAGTATCAGTATCATGGTGAAATGTTGACTGCTCAAAAGTTTTCAAACGGCTTTCAAACGGAACCAGTGAGGAGAGGAGCTCCTGGAAACTCACTTGGTTGGACACACGGACAGGCTTGGCAGCGTGGAGGACGCAAGCTGCAACACAACCATTGCAAGCCACACCTGTAACACCAAACCCTCTAAGCCTTAAGGGTTGATGTCATGTGCTGCCTCACGAAGGCAAGGAGACATCCCCAAGAACTCTAAAAGCGAAATGCCTGCATCAGATGCAAAAACAAGCTATTGCACCTGCATCTTGTGTTAACATGGCTTATGTGGTAGTATAGTCGCAGTGCAGCAGTACAAGTCGTAGAACTCGTAGCATCAGCCGCAGCAGGAGGAGCAGGAGGAGAGGAGTAGGAGTAGGCGTAGGTGTAGGCGTATAGGCACAGGTGTAGGTGTAGGCGCAGGGGTAGGCGTAGTCGTAGTCGTAGTAGCAGCAGCAGTAGCAGCAGCAGAATCAGTGGCAGTTGCAGGAAACAGAGCAGACACATTCCCATTCCTGGTCGTGGCTGTCGGCCCAGGCTCGATTTACCAATGCAGCGCTCGCATTGCTACAGGCAGTGTCCGCAGCGGGATGTTCATAGGTTGTATGTGCTGAAATTCTGAAATAACTGCGGGTGAAAGGTGGTGCGGAGGTGGAGTTAGTTTTCAACGTCTCTATGATGATCACATACCATCCCCATAAGTAAGACGGTCGTCCTGTATGTGGGGCTGGATCATCTCAGCGTCTCAGTCTTCATGTAGTTTTCCTTCTCTTGGGATGCAGTTTTCACCCTGCCCTCACCTCAGGCTCTGCACCCTCTACTGTTCAAAGTCCGCCGGCTACGGCAATCATACTGTTGCTGAAAATATGTTACGAATACTGAGCCTGTTCTCATGCTACGTGGTTGCTTCATCGTATCCTTCCTCTCCTCTGTCGTAAAGCTCCGCACCCGTTTAGGGTTTTAGGGATTTTAGGGTTTAAGGCATCCTAGGCCCAAAGTCTAACCCCTACACCCCAAAGATTCCCAAACGCTAAACCCTTGGACTGCTCCCTGACGCCCCGAGCTTTTCTTCTTTCCAGTCCAAACGAAGCCCTTAAGCCCCTACATCCTCAGGCCCCCCGGCCCCACCTACTAACCCTTGTAAAACCCTTAAAGGAATCATCAAACGGGATCCTGTCCGAAGCATTAAGGCCCCTTATAGGAGAACTCCGAGTGATATAAGATGCCTTAACGGAGCCCTTACATAAAGGAACCTTATTTGAACTATTTACCCTAACCCCAAGCCCTTCAAACTCACCCTATTCTGATCGAATGAATGATCAGGGGGTTTGCGAAAATAGGGGACCCTAAAAGGGTAGAATCCTTATTATAAGGACCCCAAAATAAGATACCCCTAATTTTTCGGAAACCTCCCATTAAGGCCTTTTTTATACGCCCAAGGCCTTGGCTCAGTCGTGCTCTCTGAACTCTGGTCGCTGCGCTGGTCTTCTGCCGCCGCTCGGAGCGGCACAGTTTCGGGGGTTTGGAGGGGGTTTAGTACAAGGGTTTAGGGTTTTGGGGTTGGGGGTTGTGAAAGTGGGGTCTCAAAAGTCGTAGCTTATAGTCCCCATTATGACTACTGTAATAAACACCAAATCCTATTAAAATCACGACGGCCCCTATATTCAAGGGATCTGGCAGATCTAATCTGGTTTTGCCTATTCTAACTGCTGAGTCCCTAGATCAAGCTTCTGGATCCTCCAACCCGAGAGAACTGTCAGGCTTCACTCGTCTTTGAAGGGGCTGGGTTTGTGTTTTCAATTTGTTCCCTGCAGGGTTGTTTGGATTTCTTCGGGCTTGCAGCATACTTTGATGAACACCGTCGGGCCTATGGGGGCTTGGCAAAGCAGAATCCATGCACTTCTGAGGCCCCGTATATCCATCGTTAGTTTCTTACAATGCATTGCGATCTCAGGACCATGAACCCTAAACCCTAACCCATCGCGGTCCCTTTGGGGATCTCAATCTCCCTGCCTCTGCAAAACCCCTTGCGAAAAAGGTTCCCGACCTCGGAGCCCGAATCCTCAAGCGCTCAACAGAAGTCTCGGGTCCACTTTTGCCGGTTTTGAGGGGTCGAGGCTACAGGGTTTGCATGGTTAGTGGTTGAGGGTGGTCTAGGGCGGGTCGATGGGCTGACTTTCACATCTCGATCTTGGGCTGCTGATTTGTGTGCAATTTCTCGCAAGGGGAGTGCACGGCCTGGAGCTCATGATGTTTCACATGACATATTCACGTCAACACATGCGTGTGCCTGTAAAAGCCCCAAGACCCTGAACCCTCGACAGTCTAAAACCCTCAAGCCCTAAAACCCTCAATCCCAAGACCCCAGATCCCTAAACCCCAAATATGTTCCGAAGCTTCAAGCCCATACTTCGAAAGCCCGGACCCCCAGGTGCTTTGTTCCTGTGCTTCGGGACACCCTCGATCTGGCGACCTGGAATGCAGATATGGCGATGAGGTTATAAAGCCCTGCTGTAGAGGTGTTTCAAGAATGACATCCCCAGATAGTCCCTATGTAGCTATGGTACAAAATATCTAAGACCGTATTTTAATGGTTGAGGCCCCATATGGTATATGTTGAGTAGGGGTGTCGGGCCCTGAAGCTTGGGTGGGTTCAGAGTTTAAGTTGCAGACAGGGAAGGCTCGGAGCCTCAATGATTAGCCGAATGGCACCACACGCTTTATTCATGTGACTACGGCATATGTAAGCACGTACGTCAATACATATATACATGTAAACATACATGCACATACATACATACATGCAGACAGGCAGGCAGCCAGCGACAGACAGAGAGAGACAGACAGACAGCCAGACAGACAGCCAGCCAGCCAGACAGACAGACAGCCAGACAGAGACAGACAGACAGGCAGACAGACAGACAGACAGGCAGACGGAAAGACCGAAAGACAGACAGACGGACAGACAGACAGACAGATAGACAGATCGACAGAAAGACAGATGGACGGATTGACAGATGGACAGACAGACAGTTAGATAGATAGACAGATAGAATGCATACATTGCATTATATTATACTGCGTTACATTGCCTCGCATACATACGTACAGTTACATACACGCATGTATGTGTATATATATATAGATATGTACAGTTGTATGTATGTGTACGCACGGATAGATGGACGGATGGACGGATGGAGGGATGGAGGGCTGGCTGGCTGGCTGGCTGGCTGGGTGGATGGATCGTCCGTACGTGCATGTGTACAGTTATGTGTGTATGTAAAACTACATACATACATAGGTAGTATGTTCAGCGGAGACCCCATAAAAAGCCCTAGCAGACCCTCCTGCACGCCCTTGAGCCCTTAAGCCCCAAAACCTGGACCCTGAAACCTGCATGCCAAACCCTACGCCCTGAATCCTAAACTCCAGCGGCCCTTAACTCGTACCCAAAGCCCGAAGATCAGGCCACTGTGGAGCTCCAGCGAACAGCGCGGGGAGCAACCGCCCACCTTTGTCGAGGCAGTGCACCGGCCGCTCCTTGGTTTTGTGCTTTAGGACCTAGGACTTTGCCTACTGTTCTGGGGGTACCGGGCTTTGTGGTTAGTATCTGTTACATGGAAAAGCGGTACACGGAACAAGGGCTTGGGGTAGGCCCAGAGTCGACGTTCTTCCGGGCTTCGAGTTTGCCTGCTAGGGCTTGCGACTTTGGGATTCAGCGTATAGGGCTTCGGGCAAGCTTCGGGGGTGTAGATGTAGGGAGTCCTTATGCCCGAGGACGGAGAGTCTGCCACGCGTCTTCCGTTGCTGGGTCCTGTCCGGTGTTGGCTGTGGTGTCACTCCTCTGCCGAGGTTGCACAACTAAAACAAAGACCGAGGACAATATCGCGTATCACGTGTAGCCTTGTTGCCATACTTCGGTTATGATCATGGGTGGCTCTCTATAGAGCTTGAACTCGCCTTGCCTTATAAACGTTCAGCCCCAAGCCGTATCATCAGCCGGAGAATAGGCTTTAAACTCGAAACCTCAAGCTCAAAAACCCTACGTATGCTGAAACCCTACAGCCTAAATCGGTGAATTGGACACTCAGGCTCTTATTGCTCTCGTGGCGGCTGTGGATAGCCAGGTGAGCGGGCCTCGGGGCTTTCGATGACTTTGGATGCGACACCCTTGTAGTAGTAGTAGTAGTAGTAGTAGTAGTAGTAGCAGCAGTAGACTTTGGCCTAAAGGTACTACTCTTGCAAATTTGAGCTGCGGGTTTGAACCTTGCACTTCTTTAGCTTTCGGGGCATATGTAGGGTCATTTGCCCTGATGTCTCACAGCCGGAACGCCGTGAACCCCCAACCATCCGCTAATTATGCACGCTTCCACCTTGCAGAACACTGAACTCACAAGTTCCTGGCTTTTTCGTTTACGTACTCTAAGGATGGGAGCATTGATATTCACATACGCTCATAGTCCCTGCATAGGGCATAGATATAGACTCTGATATACCCCAGAGCACTATTCGAATTTGTTTCGCTCTCTCTCTCTCTATGTATATATACAAATATCCATATATATATACACATATATATATATATACAAAGCTATATGCATGTATGTATGTATGTGGGTATGCATGCATGCATGTATGTATGTATGTATGTATGTATGTATGTATGTATGTATGTATGTAGACGTTTATATACATATATATATATATACGTTCATAATATGTGTGTGTGTATATATATATATATATGTATGTGTCAGGAGTACCGCAAGATCTCGTGTTTGTTTCTTACAATTATTTTGTCATGCAACATGTAATTTTCAGCTGTTGCACAGTTGCACACAAACGTTTGAGCTTCCTGGTTGCCTTGCAGCCAGACTGGGCTGTTGAAACACAAAACTAGAATTCCTGAGCGATCTTCTTCGAATCCGCCATGACGTAGGGTCGGCGCATGGCTCCGCACCACGAGTTGAGATGAACTACCCTAATACATGCGATGGAACGAAGAAGTGTGTGTGTGTGTGACGCACAGGGCTCAGGGTTTGGAGTCCAGTTTAGGGCGTTTGGCTGCACAGGTGGGCATTCCCCAATCTAAAGTCAGAAGTTTCCTTTAGTGCTTTTGTATGCTTGTGTCATCACAAGCCTCCAAAGCAAGCCCTGTCCAGTGTTTGCGTGCCGAAGCATGGCATCTTTCGGGTTTAGTGCTTGGGGTTTGGGGTCTCCGGTGAAGCGTCCTGGGGATTCATAGTAAGAGACCCCACACCCTCGTCACGCTTAAGCTTTACATCCATAAACCTTGAACCCGCGAACCCCTAAACCCCAGCTGAACCGCGAACCCCTCAGCCCCACCCCGGGTTGAAGCTGAAGTTTTCCGAAATCACACGGCCTCTGTGTCATCATTGGCCCGTACAATATGATAAAGATCGGACAACTTCGAGTTTACGTTGCACTGTAATCGCTGCATTTCCGAACGCAATGTCAGGCGAGCTCCTATCCGTCAGTGACGACGGAGTGTATCACCCTGAGGCCAGGGCCTGGTCGCTGCAGGGGCCCTAAGCGTACAAATCCCGCCTTACACTCGAAACTATAATTAAGCTGAAACCGCGGTTTGAGAAGGCTCTAGAGGATAGCGAGCCCCTTCACCCGGAACAGGACGCCTTTCCTTTTCCAGCACCGCATGGTACGACGATAAGAATAAGACTTGTGGAGCTTTCAACAAAGAAGGACAAGTGGCAGCACAGGGCTCGTCAAGCCAAAGACGAAGAAGCGACAAGATCTGGATGTCACAGGCATC
The DNA here is from genome assembly GCA_003297005.1 of Symbiodinium sp. clade A Y106. Classification (NCBI taxonomy): domain Eukaryota; class Dinophyceae; order Suessiales; family Symbiodiniaceae; genus Symbiodinium; species Symbiodinium sp. clade A. The sequence goes on from BGNK01004342.1 coordinate 44,541, forward strand.
AGGCCTAAACCATTCATTCCATCATTTTTAGTTTTGCAACGAAGTATCCAGGCCTGGTAGGTGCACTTCTTCGGTTTTCTGCAGTGACCTACCTCAAACTTGGGATCAGGGGACTTAGTAAGTTGGCTCTATCAGGGGTTTCTTCGCGCCCCGATTTGGTGTAGTCCTACGTGAACCGCTTATGTTAATCCTCACCCTCAGACCCGAAACCAGAAGCCCCGAAGCCCTAAACCCTAAGCTGGATGACCTTTCAACCCAAGCCCTAAACTCAAAAACCTAAGCCCTGAACTCGAAATCCTAAACCCTAAACTCTAAATCCTAGATCCCGCTTCCTAGGAGACAGGATCTGAAGGTTTAGGGTTGTATGTTTTGAATGATATCGGTCAGCCAGGCTTCCCTGTCCTAGTCCCTGTATCAACAGGTTCAAAAAGGGGTCGGAACAGTCACAAATATTTGGTGCCCATATGCAAATTATGGATGTAGATTTGCCAATATGAGCAAGTACATGAGCATGTGCGCGGGTGTATCCCTCTCTCTCGCTATGTATGTATGCATGCATGCATGTATGTCTGTGAATCTGTCTGTCTGTCTGCCTGCCTGCCTGCCTGGCTGTCTGCTGTATGTATGTATGTATGTATGTATGTATGTATGTATGTATACATAAGTGTATATACATAATATATAGATATATAAGCTGTACACATACAGATATTCATCTGTATAGTTCTTGAGTGAGGAGTGGTCTTTTAGATCTCCGGTGCGGCAGCTTCTACGCGCCTCGAAGCTCAACTTGCTGGGAGTCATCCTTGGGGCGCCCGCTGGGAGTCTTCGGGATTTGGATTTCGGCCTTCAGGGCTGGTGTTTGAAGGCTCTTTCTCGGTTCTGCGTGGGTTTACGGGCCTCAGGTTTAGGGTCGGGTTCAATGTTTAGCCTCAGGACGCTTGGGTTTCGGAGTTTGTAGAATTTCAGGGTAGAATTCGGGGAAAGGTGCGGTGTCGGTTCATGGTGTGAGCATCTTGAGGTATTCGGGTTTTGGGTTGAACCGGTCTGAGGGTTTTGAGGTGATTAGGTTGAGGTTTTTTCGCACTCAGGATGTGCTTGAGGTTGGTTTTTTGTGGTCCAGGCAGCAGTTTTCTGTAGCGGTGCGAGCTTGGCCGAGCCAAAGTGAGTGCCCCTGTGTCCCGGCATTTGTGAGTTTGAGGTGAATCAACCCAGCTTCCGTGTGCAGGAAGATCCAGTGCCCAAAACTTCAAACTGCCTTGAACCATAAACCCCAAATCTTAACGCTTTACACCCTGTAGTGTCTTTATAAAACCTGACAGGACCATAGTACGGCACCACCCTTGTTGTTAGCCGCCTTAAAGCATTCTTCAGGAACCTCATAGAACCCCTGAAACCCTAAACCCCTAAACCCTAAAAGACCTAAACCCCTAGTACCCTAAAGCTCGAAACCCTAAACCCCTAAAGCCCTTAAAGCCCCTAAACCCCTAACACAAAACCCTCCTCCGATTGGTCTCTGAGGACCTGGGTCTCCAGTGTGTTTACCGCCTCTTCCAGGCCTTCGTTGGAGCTGCGGCTTCGGGGGTTTGGGGTTTGGGAGTTTCGGGTTCTGGGATTCGGGGGGTTTAAAGTTAGGGTGCAAGGGTTGACGGATGTTGGGCTCGGGTCAAAAAGGGGACCTGAGTTCATCGTCTTTTCGCTTTCCGGGTAGTTTCAGGTTCGTTTCGAGACTGGGTCGGCGAGCATGTCAGCGAGGTATGCAGGGAAGCGGTGGGAACATGGACATCGTGTTATCCTACACGATAATCCCGAAAGGCTTCATCCTACACGAGAATCCCGAAAGGCTTCATAGCTTCGCCACCATGACGGGAAGCGCATGGCGGAAGTTAGACCTTTCGCTTTGGATACTGGCAATGCCAGTTCTGGCGGAAGCTCGAAACGCAGAAGCCCTAGTCACTGTGCAAGCTCTCGTCATGATGAAATGATACGATTAGGGTCTAGCAGCCTGGCACTCCAAGCTCACGGCCATACCTGAGGCCTAAAAACGAGTTTCTGAACATCCGAAGCCCAAATTCCCCAAACCCTGACTCCCAAAATACTGAAGCACCGAACCCTAACCTAGCCTCCCTGAGTTTGAAACCTTAATTCCATCCAAACACTAAACTAAGCCTACAGTCCTGTTAGGCCCGGTCCCTCTTGGCTGCGGCATTCAGAGACTTGAGTCGCCAAGACGACCAGCACCGCAGGCCGCATTCTACCCTGTGAATTTCACGGTTTGGGGCTTGGGGCTTGGATAACAGTTGCCAAAAGGGTCCATAGTCATATACTCCCTTCCAATACAAACGGAATTTGAATAATAACCCCAAGGACCCAATTGTCAGGTACTTTGGACCCTGAGGGTTATAGTGTTTTAGGACCTCAGGTCTAGCTTACACCGTTGTTGAGGATTTAGGATCTGCCCAGAAAACTTGCAGAGGTCCCAGTCTAGACGGGGTCCAGGAGGATTCGGTGCCAGGGCCTGAAACCAGGGCCTGGTGTTCCCCAGCCAGCACTGTGATAGCTAGGGCTGCAAGGACCCATGTGCTGAGGCTCTGCAGCCCCCGAAACCCTAAATCCTAAACTTCCCGAACCCCTAATATTCCGAAACCCAATACCCTAAACCCCAAGGACCATGCCCATGCGAGGGTGATTGGGGAAAGAAGAGCCTGAGAGTCGTCGACTGGAATTTTGGAGAAGGTGTCGGTATTATGCTATTGTTTACGAAAATGTACAGTGTGAAGGCCACCTGCTAGATGTCACGCATAATGCGTCCAAGACTGCAACATCCCGTGAACATCAACAGCCAAGGCTTGATATTGCTAAACCACCAAGCCCTTGACATGTTGGTCGCCGAAGGCTCCAGTGGGCTTTTGTTCGACATTTGGGGCGAGATCGGACCGACATCTTAGCAGGCCACTATTGACTTCAAGGGTTCCAACGGACCCTCGATGGCGAAGCCCGGAACCGTATGACAGGGGCTGACTAAAGGGATAGAGTGAGCCCGCAGCCAGCGATTGAATTGAGCTGTCGAGTTGGGAAGCATTGGTTACTTGCGAAAATATATAGTTTTGTTGAGGCTTGTTTAGGGCTCCTAGTCAGTCTACATCCTAAACTCAACTAATTAGGATGCTGATCGCACTTCGGAGCCTTAGCTTCTAGTTTCGGGCCGTTGAGCACCGAGACCGTACCTGGACCTATTACGTAACGAAGGCGCCTGAATATTGAGCAGTAGTAGTCATCCCTTCTACTCCCTGCACAAAAACATCATATTGACCAGATAAGCCCCAAAACCCAATTCTAAAGCATAAATGCTCAAGCCCGAGTAGTGGTTGCCGTGTTTAAAGAGCGACACGTACACTTTGCCGGAGACTTTCGAAGCCAAGTTCCAGTAGCATCCCCCAGTAGAACCCCAATTTCCCTGTCATTCTTTCACTAAGCAAAGCCTGAAAGCCTAGAAGGCTTCCTCAGAGCTCTGAGGTTTCTGGGCCCGTTAGATCCCCAGAGTCTGAACTCATAGGGACCCTTAGGAGGCTAGCGGGGAGGGGGGCAGGGGACTATCCTTCCTTAAATAGTCCCCCCTACGCTCCTAAGGGTCCCTATGATGAACGCCAAATCACTTCACTGAGTGCGAGGCCTGCTCTCAATGTTGGCCCAAGAGGGGCGCGAGCTTCGGGCAGCAGAGGCAGCGGTCGACCAATCCTATGTCTTTGGGCTCCGATTATATTTGTGGTAGAGTATTAGACTTCAATACTCTCCACGTCTTCGGGTTCCTCAAAATATTTCTTGTGTCAAATGTTTCAACACTTTCCATGTCTTAGGGTTCCTGAACAATACCAATTACGTACAGTGTTCTCACGGAGGCCCTCATCTCAGGGTTTGTGGTTTGGAGGGTTGGGCGATGTGAGATTACGTAACGGTTACAGAGAGGATTCAAAGATTGCGACTCAGTCCTCAGTCCTCAACTCAAAACTAGACGCTATTTTCTACGCAAGTCAGGTGGGCGTCTTCAAAGCCGGCACGTCGAGTCGGCTGCTGGACCTCTTCGAGAACCTGAGGCGGCGTAGTCTCTACCCCACATAGCTCCCTAGACCCTCCAACCCCGAACTAAAAACGCCCTAAACCCTAAACCGACTAGAACAAACCCTAAGTTGCCCTAAACCCCAAACCCGGTTTGAGCTCCGGGATTTACAGAGGCCTCAAGAGCCTCTCGGAAGGGAGTCCGGTGAGAGCTTCGGGCTGCAGGGTTATAGGGTGTCGGCTCGGGGTCTTTAGAGGTAGGGTTTACTTAGGGGTTTATTAGGGTTTATTGCGCCCACAGGGTTTGTAGGGTGTAGGAGTTATAGGGTTTTAGGGGTGTTAGTAAGGGTTTTAGGGTTGGGTTTTAGGGTTGTGGGTTCGGGGGCTTGGGGTAAGGCAACCTTTTGGTACCTTTACTGTCCTGAATAACGTAGGTACAGCTCTACTTATCACTAAGACGTGTTCCATTTCAAAGCGAGATCTAGGCGGCAATAGTCTTTCAAACTTGAGTTCTGAGAGTCCTGATGCGACTCTCCTGTTCATGCCTTTCCTAGTTGCAGTCTTTTGGCAGAGTAGCAGTTCCTGACCCGGATTCTGAGAATAGAGCCAAAGCCTGATGTTTTTAAGCCTCCAAGGCTAGAAATGCCACGCAACCCCCCAAACCCTACATCTGAGATGACTCATGGGAATGGCTCCACAGAGTCGTGCGCAAGAAGCTCGGGCTGCTTATGTTGAGTGGCTGAGAGGGCGTCCTCAATGAGGGCAAATCTTCGAGCTCTTCTAGTCAAGAGGACTTCGCATTGAATTCTGCATCTGCAACCGCTACCCGAAACACCCTGGTGTAAATTCTGGCCTACACCCATGCTTGCACAGTGCAAAGCCTCCTGGGCTGGCCCTGCGCAGGATTCTCCTGGTCGACCCGACAGGGGCTCAGTTGGGAACCAGTTTTGCGTTATTTGGGCTTGAGGGTTTCGTTAGGGGACAGGGTTTAGGTTTTGGGGGGTTCGGAGTTTTCAAGATTTCGAGGACAGGAATGGGGTTCTTCAGGGGCTGGGGGTTCAAAAAGCCGAAACCAGAAGCAATTGGGCTCGGAGCAAAAAGCTACACAGCCCAAGAGACGAACTGTGAAGCCGGCAAACCACCAACCGTTCAACCTGCGACCGTTTCTTGATCCATGAGTCCGCCAATCATGGCTGCGATGTTGAGTTCCAGCGGGAATTCCAAACCTGCTGTGAATCTGAGTCGTTGTTAGTATTCAAGCTGTTGGTGTCGTCATTATTGCAGACGTGGTGGTGGGGCTGGGGTGCTCTGGTGTGCCCTGGTATGCTCTGGTGCTGGGATGCTCGGGTGCTCAGGTGCAGGTGCTGGTGCTGGCGCTGGCGGCGGTGGTGGTTGTGGTGGTGGCGGTGGCAGTGGTCCGTGGTGTTGTTGGTGGTTCTGTTGTTTCTGCTCAGTGTTATTTACTATGCTCGTTCCGTTCAGTATTTGTGTGGATTGTAGTACCACGAAGCAGCAGGAGCAAAGGTTAAAGTAGGAGTCGGAGGCAATAGTAGTAGCACTGGTCGTCGCAGTGCAGTCGTCTTCGTGGTGTATAGGATGTTAGTGTCGTTGGTCTTCGTTTGTTGGTTGGCTTCTTCCAGGCAACCGCTGATGTAACCCCCAACCTGGCAATCCCACGCAAGACCAATGCCACCGCGAATCTCTTGCACGTTGTTTGTCCTGCGCGAAAACCTCAGCCAACCTTGCCACGAAACACAAGGCCCCTCCCCCCCTTGGGAATCTTGAAGCCCTAAACTTTCAGTCCTTATTACTTACCCAAAGCTAGAAGCCCAAATCCCAATGCCTTGCAAGCCGCAAGACGCACAATTCCCAGATCTAAGCGCTGCAGTCTCAAACCGTAAAACTCTCAACCTTGCGCCCCGATCCCCAACCAGGTATCATTTGCACACGGAGAACCACACGGCGGAGTTTCAACAACTGGAGGTAGCCTTCCTGTCAATCTTCACATGATTATTGCAGCATTGCTTCATATTGTTATTCTTCTTGCGATTGATACTGTTCGCATTTTTAAGCATATCTGTCGGAACATTAAACCCTACGTAACCCCAACAGAATCTATTTGGCACCGGCCGTCTGCTACAGTGAGTTGCAGTCTTGTGTTGTAGAGCTGAAGGTCCGGGTTGCTTGCTGCTCCAGGGTGGGCCGAAAAGGTCTTTGCTTTCGAATTCGTGGCTGGTTTTGCAGCGAAAGTGGATTTGTATGGAGTTCAGGGTCTAAGGCCTCTAGCCTAAACCCACAAACCTTAAACCTTAACTTCCAAAAAACCTAAACCCTTCAGGTAGCGGAAGCGCATGTGTAAGTTGCGGGTTGTGTCTAGCCATGGCCATGACTAAAGCAGGTTTGAGGTTCAGGGCTTCAGGCCTCTAGGATTGAAGAGCCATTCAAGGGAAGGCTAGCAGTCCAGTAGTTACCTTGCTCTACTATAGCCCTGACTTCATCCTAAGTCCTCAAAGCCCCGAAGTCCGATCCCAAAAACCTCAAACTCTATGCTATAGTCTTCAGGGTTTCCAGGTCTAATGGTGCAAACGCAGCGGTGGGAATGCTTAGCTCTAGTATCCTGTATCCTCTTACAGTCCCTCAATGTGGCTATGACATAATGGGCCTCAAGACCCGATTCTAGTTACTCTTTGCCTAGCAAGCAGGAGTTCTACGTCTCGTCCAAGTCAACGTTTCTGGAAGCATCGCGGCGCGGATCGGGTCAGGGGTTGAGGGTTTTCTTGAGGCTGCTTCAAGGGTCTTTTTGGGGGTATGGTGAGGGTTTAAGGGCTCAAGGTTTAGGGCTTAGTTGTTTCGTTTTTTATGTTTCGGGTTTTGGGTTCGGGTATTGCTATTTATGATCGTGAGGTGTAAGGCGCATGCCAAGTCAGTGAAATGTCTGCTTCGTCCGGCTCGGGTGGTTTAGGGCTTTCGGTTTTGAGGAAGGCGCAGGTAGTGTGTCAGGAATTGAGCGATGAGGGCGTCAGGCATTACCTGGTCAGTGGGAGTATGTTGCGCGTTTTTGCGGCGTCTTGCATTAATTTGAGATCATTGGTTTACGTTTAAGGACCGGAGCTTTAAGGCTTATCTAATGTCCAATGGCTACGGCCCTACATTGCCGTGCATTCGGCCAGACCCAAATCCCAAGACAGGCGAGCCCGAAATCTGCCCAAAGGGTCATCGGGTACAACTACGACTCTACGACCCCTCGCCTCGCATTGTTCTCCAGGTACATGCGAATCTCAGAACATAAGATGGACCCCCCGCCAGGAGTAGAATTGAAGGACCGCCATGGACCACCCGTATAGCTTTCTATGGTGTGTAGTAAGAAACACTAGATGTTTGGGGCGGGCTGTAGCACAAAGATCCGGTGGAGTCATGATGATAAGTACGGCTCTTGTTTCCCAAGTTCCGATGCGGTAAGTCTGCACTTCGATCCCTTAAGGACCTGACGCCCTGCACGTACCATGCACGCCATATGGCACCTCATCAGGCCCCATAAAGAAGGCCGAAAAGAAGCAAACGCGCCAACACGCCACCCCTTTGCCCCCTTTTCTGTGCCTCCTTCCACCTGCAGGGCGACGCAACGCTTCCGGCAGCGGGCATCCTTTGTGCTGCAGAGCAGCGGCAGCCTGCAATGGCTGAGGCGTGCTCATTCCCAGCGGTGGTTTTGGTTTAAGGCATGTTAACACTGTTCTTGCCGTTCTGTTGCGGGGGTTCTTGTATTTCGTATTGGTGTTCATATTGCGGTTGCCGTTGTGAATTATCCTGCTCTTGTCACTCATGTGACTACTCTTATTGTAGCTATGGCAACTATGGTTATGGCAACTATGGTTGTAGTGAGTTCAAGTGTACCCCTTGATTGCCATCGAGTCATCACTGTTTCTAGTGATCACCTTGCCAAGACTGGTATCAGTGGTGTGACCGTTCTAGTTCTGCGATGGTTCCTTTTTGCTAAGTACGACAGCTGTTGATATGACTACGTCTAGTGGTCCTCTCTGCTGCTAACCCCGTGGGTAACAATAAACCCGACACCTTCGGCCTAAGCCCGGAACCCTGATTCTGTCCCCTAGACTGGCTCGTAGACGCAGCCCCTTCTCCCTGGGCTGTCAAGGTCCGGTTTCACTGTTTTGGTGCGTAGACTGATCCCGTGGTTCTGGCTTTCGATCTCGAGCTCCATCAGAGTTTCGGAGTTTAGCGTGTGGGGTTGAGGCTAAGGCTCTTTCGGATTCTCTCTGAGCCCAGATGTGCCAGGGGCGATCTTGACTTTGTCTTCCTCGATGGCGACCACCGCTACAGCAGTGTGCGGCGGGATCTGAAGGTACTTGTCCAAGATGGGTGTTCAGGGCAACTAAGGCTACCGTCTAGGATTATGCTATAGAGCTCAGAGCTTTACGGGAGTAGTCTACAAGGGCAGAAGCCTGCAGCGCTGCTGAGTGTTGACTTGCTTTGTGGCGCCCGTATATTTCTCACCTGCCCGAAAGCAGGCCGCCTCCAGCAGCCGATAGATCCGAAACCGTGGAAGGCTCAAATAAACCCGAACCGCAATGTACCGTAGGAGCATGGCCTTACATTTCGCGCCACAGGAAGGGACAACATCTCCCCGGACATGCCTGAGAGTTTCTTGGAGTGTTTTTCTGCTCAGAGCCCCGAAGGACAGCATGTGGTCCCTGAAAGGCCCGGGTTTTGCTCCGACGCTTCAGATATAGGGTGAGCTTCAGAGATCCTTCTGTTTCCCGGATATACTTCACTATACTATACATCGCTATATTATGATATGCTAGAATCTCAGAATGAGACGCCGCTTTGTGTGTAGAGGCCCAGAAATTTGGGCAGTCTGGCTCGACGTCGCTCCAACGTCAAGGAATTGCGGACGCTCGATAGTGACCCTCGAGTGGGGGAGTAGGTATACCCTCTTTCCTCTTTAGGTGACTTGAAAGCTGACGGGAGAAGAAACAATAAGTGGAAAGTATTGTACTGTACTATACTATGCTACACGATACGTGACTACGTTACACTACACAATACTTTGCGGTACTATTCTATACTATACTATTCTATACTATACTGTACTATACTATATTTTACTATACCTTACTAAACTTTACTATACTATACAAAACTAGACCAGACCATACCATACTATACTATAGGATACTATAATGTACTCTGCTCTACTCTACTGTACTACACTACTATGCAGACTGCAAGTTTCCGCGCCGAAACCGTTGATGCTCGCATTCCCATGCCAGCTGAATCCACTGGTTCGAGAGTTCTGCGAATACCCAGAGCTGACGACCCGAAAATCCCGAACCCAGACCGCCTCTCCGGGGAAGGCAAAATACCATGACATTATAGTTTTGTTGTTTACAGTGTATTGTAGTATTCTAGTGTATAGTATAGTACATGCATTGCATTATATTGTACTGGATGACAATTCGACCGGGGTTTAGAGTTTAGGGCCTCCGGGCAGCCAGGTGTTTTGGCCCCTCCTCCGTCCTCACGGCATCCTGGTCAGCTGCTTAGTTCGGGCTGAAGGGGTTTATAGGTTTGTTACAAAATCCTGCGCCCTCTTATTAGTTTAGGGGCAGAAGCGGTGCGCGGTGTTCGGGGTGGCTGGTGTCGGCTGTTGGTTTAGGAGTTTGCTTAAGATTCAGGCTTCTGGGATTAGGCTCATATTATAAGGTTCCTTAGGGGCACTGTGATGTGCTTTCAAGGACCTTATCTGAAGGCAGGAGTACTTGCACCGATGTAGACCTGGAAATGCAGCAGTCTGTTTCTCCTCTTCATGAGAATGATGAACTGATCTCCAAGTTCTGTTTTGACGACCACCTGCCCAGCCAGCCGCCACCCACTTACCCGGCCAACCACCCTCTCACCCCGAACACTGAACACCCGGAGAAGGAAAGGAACATAAGATCCTAAGCCCCCCCAAAAGAGGGTTTCTGTAAACACCCTCTATCCACCCGGAGAAGGAAAAGGAGGATGAAATCCTAAGCCCCCCCAAAAAGATTGTTTCTATAAAAACCCTCTATTCGCCTGGAGAAGGAAAGGAGGATGAAATCCTAAGTCCCCAGAAAAGAGGGTTTCTATAAAAACCTTCTATTCACCCGGAAAAGGAAAGGAGGATGACATCCTAAGCCCCTAAAAAGAAAGCAGGCCGGCCACGACTTCTCCCCGACCTTTCCGGGAGTGGTTGAGGCAACCGATCTGGTTTAGGCTGGTTCACAGCTATGAATGTAGAAGCCTGAATAATTGCCAGTAGTATGCCTCAGGCCTCCTTCTGATATCTGTGTATAAGATATTATTTAATGGCTGCCGCCAATGCCGCCGACCCCAAAACCGAAAGGAACCGCCTGGGGGGTTCGGGCCGAGTGGGGCCGAGTAGGGCCGAGTAGGGCCGAGTAGGGCCGGGTAGGGCCGGTTAGGGCTGAGTGGGGTTGGGGAGGGGTTGGGCATGCATTGGGATTCAATTAAATAACTCTAAGACTAGGCCCTGGCTACAAGGATAGGCCAAGTGGGGCCGCGTGGCCGAGTAGGGCCGAGTAGGGCCGGTTAGGGCTGAGTGGGGTTGGGGGGTTGGGAATGCATTGGGAGTCAATGAAATTACGCTAAAACTATTCCCTGGCGACAAGGATAGGCCAAGTGGGGCCGGCGTAAGGCCGGTTCGGGCCGAGCGGGGTCGAGTAGGGCCGAGTAGGGCCGAGAAGGGCCGGTTAGGGCTGAGTGGGGCTGGGGAGGGGTTGGGCATGCGATGGGATTCAATTAAATTGCTCTAAGACTAGGCCCTGGCTGCAAGGCTAGGCCAAGTGGGGCCGCGTGGGGGCCGGTTCGCCGAGTGGGGCCGAGTAGGGCCGAGCAGGGCCGGTTAGGGCTGAGTGGGGTTGGGGAGGGGTTGGGCATGCATTGGGATTCAATTAAATAACTCTAAGACGAGGCCCTGGCTACAAGGATAGGCCAAGTGGGGCCGCGTGGCCGAGTAGGGCCTAGTAGGGCCGAGTAGGGCCGGTTAGAGTGGGGTTGGGGAGGGGTTGGGCATGCATTGGGATTCAAGTTACTCTAAGACTAGGCCCTGGGTACAAGGATAAGGCCAAGTGGGGCCGCGTGGGCCCAGCAGGGCCGAGTAGGGCCGGCCAGGGCTGAGTGGGGTTGGGGAGGGGTTGGGCATGCGTTGGGATCC
>BGNK01004343.1:3097-13652 GCA_003297005.1 Symbiodinium sp. clade A Y106
GCTCCAGCCAATCAACTCACTGACCCCAGATGCAGTGAGTATGACGTGATGGTGGTGTCGTTTTCGTCAACCACAATAAAACGTGTATGCAGGGCAACACTTCAGGCTGAGACATACGCTCTCCAAAGCGCACAAGAATCTGGCGACAGAATTCGCGCGGCCCTCGCAGAGCTGTACGGCAACGGCAGCAGAGGAGCGGACTGGGACCTTCGGGCCCGTATGCGTGTTCCACACGTTTGNAAACCCCTTCTCGGGTTCAGGACAAACGTCTTCAGATTGAGTTGAGCGCTCTGCGCCAATCCGTTTTCACGGAAATTGGAGAAAGGAGCTGCAGAGCCTACCCTTGCGGAGGCGACCGGGTCGACTGGATCGATACCGCAACCCAAGCGGCTGACTGTCTCACGAAATCAATGAAGCCTGATTTCATAATCAAGGTGATTGAAACAGGCGTGTACAGAGTGAGCCGCGCTAAGCTGTAGAACTGTAGTTCGCAGACGCTACTACCTGGACACCTTGAGAGTGTACCAATGTAGCTGAGTAGGCTGAGTAGACTGCAGATGTCACTCCCCAGAGGACAACTCTATGTTGTACCTCTTGTGATTAATTCATCGTTTGTTTTCCTATCACGGCATGAGAACAGGTTGAGTGTGAATCCTACTTAACTTGTGAGTGCTGCATGCCATGACCGTGATATGTATAGCTGATTTACCGCTGCCATAGGGCCCTTGAGTCAACAGAATAGCAACGCAGTTTCGGGGAAAAGTCCGACCAAATTCAAACTTTTGTTTCTTTAGTGTGAAAGCGATTTCCATCTTCGGATTACCTGAAGTCGATGGCTGGCGCAGCCTCTAGCCTGAGTCCTTCAAACTGCATCCTGGCCAATCACCGCAACTCACACAGTAGCCTCACGCCTCAGAACCCCAATGGCGAAGCTTTCAGCAGCGCTTGAAGCCAACTTGCTAAACCTCAACTGATTCAAACGCCTTGAGGCGAAAGTCTCCGCCAAGCTCCATGCGAGTCTCGGACTGAAGAGCGGCGACAAAGCACGCTTAGACTATGGTTCCCGTGGTTTGTGTCGACTTTTCGCTAACCCGCAGTTTCAGAGCAGGTACGAGAAAAGCTTGTTCGCTGTGGGCTACGCCTTGGCTGCAGCAGGCCCGTGTATCAGAAGTTCACGTCGACTTGCCCATGCATTTACAATGTGATTGGCTATCTGGAGGGGATTCGGGCTTGTGGCCTGTTTGGAAGTGGATTGACCGCTGCTTTCACCAAAAGTAATGGGTCTGACGAGCATGTGGAGACACATGACGCCAACACGAGCCGCAAGAATGACAAGTGACCTACCTAACTAAGGTAAAAATCATGTGTGCAGCAATAGCAGGAAGGCGATCCGTTCAACGACGAGAAAGACATGTCGATTCTTGCTGAAGCAGGTGTTCTTGGATGCCGTGTTGTTCAACAGCCATAAACAAGATAATGAACAAGCCGCACAGCGACAGCATCGTCACCGCATCATCATCATCATCATCATCATTTTCAGCATCATCATCATCATCATCATCGTCAACGTCAACGTCAACGTCATCATTGGCATCGTCATCGTCGTCCTCCCCCTCATCAACATCATCACCCTCACCATCATCATCATCATCATCATCATCCTCATCCTCATCCTCGCCATTGTCATCACATCATTTCACCATGATCATCATGATCATCGTCGTCATCGTCACCACCACAATCATCATCCTCCTCCGCCTCCTCCTCCTCGTCGTCATTAACATCATCATCATCATCTTCATCATCATCGTCATCATCTGCATCATCATCGGCCATCGTCGTCATCGTCGTCATCGTTATCGTTGTCGTCGCCGTTATGATCATCGTCGTCGTCATCATCATCTTCATCGCCACCAACACCATCATCATCGCAGCTTGACCAGTAGCACCGGCAGCACCAGCACCACCAGCACCAGCAGCAGCGCCAGCCCCATCACCTGCCGTTCTGGGGCAAAGAGGCAGTGAGTCGCTGCTTCGCATTTGGACCCTCGACTTGACCTACATCCTACTGTGATTCCGACATCCGACGGTCGATGCTGAGCTTTGTCCAGGCATGGTGGCGATCGTGTTCTCCCTCGTCTTCTTGGAACTTGCAAAGAGATTCTCCGAGCTGGTTATCTGGTGCGCGCTGCTGCTAGGATCCTTGTCCTCATAATTTAGGGTGTCCACATGGAACAATAGCCAGCATACATTATACGCATTAGTTTGCCTGTAGCATGTGGGATCGAGAGAGCTTGGCACACGAACCCTGCCAAGCCTCAAGCCTCCAACGGGCTCAATCCCCGCAAGTCCGTCCGTACCACGGATATGTTGGCTCCATCGAGCAAAGGCTGATCTTCAGCCATGGTCAGTTGTCATGCGACTCGCAAGCGAGGTGCTAGTTCCACATTTTGCCAAACAACCGCTATCACGAATGCTGCTCGTTCTATGATAGGCATCGTGAAGTACTACTTGTTGAACTTCCTCGAACAGGAATGCAACCACTTGGCGCCAAGATGGTCGCTTCAACATGAAAGGCATTCAGAATAATCGCCACATCAGATCCCTTCTGCAGTCCCGGTAATTCCCGGTAGAGGTTGTGACTCCAGGCTCCCAGCCGAAGATCCGCGGCTCAAACGCCTAAACCGACCGCTGAAAAAAGCTGCTTGCCGTGCTTTGGCCTAAGTTTTGAGATCTTCAGATAATAAGCGCTCTGAGGGCCGACCGTCATGATCGTCGCGGGAGTCTTCATGATGGTCCCAGTGGAAGGCAAGTGGCCGTTGCCAGGCGCAGATCTCCAACTGCATTCCCAGACGATTTAAAGGGTCTCGGTGGCTTGGGGCGCCTGGCAGAGATTTGGGCTGGGGTGCACAGCTGGCTGGGAACAAACAAGGCCAGACGTCGTTCGGTCTGGAGCGTCATGTTGTGCGGATTCAGGGACCTCATTTCTAGGTTCTGTGTGCGTGCAGCACATAGAAGCAATGTTGTTATATAAGTATTTTCGTATAGAGGTTTATACTTATAAAAGTTTATAGGTACGTGAGTGTATAAGTATATAAGTATATACATATATATAGGTATACAACTATACATGTGTATATATGTACACATGTACACATTGTATACATGTATTGATGTATATATGTATATAGGTTTTTATGTTTATATGTATTTATGAGTGTATGTGTACTATGCATATTTGTACATGTATATATGTATGTGTCTTTATACATGCAAAGGTACATATGTGTACATGTAGAAAAGAAATTATGTGTGTATGTGTGTACATGTATATATGAGGCGTATGTATACAGATACATACATACATACATACATACAACTATGGTAACCCGTACCTCTGCCATGCAAATGCTCATGTGTGTAACTGTATTGTTGCGGGTGAAAGCCGAGCAACCTGTAAACATCGCTAAAATCCGTGTTCGTTGCCGTTGTCTACAGTGTATACACATCATACTATAGTTTTTGCAAAACAAGTTGCAGATGCGTAGCCACATTTCTTGGCGTTCTGTCTGCTCTCCTGTCATGTGATGTACATATGCAATCTCATGCAGCATTTACCAGAATATTGCTAGTTTGGGGTTAGTGTGTATTCGTTGAAGATTTTCTGGCCTCATGTTTGACTGTCGCTCATCAAGTACATATGTGACGCATTTACGTATGAGTTACCAGTACCTGTTAGCAAACATCTTCAAATAAAAATTACGGTACATGTGTTATTGCTTCTATTAAACGAGTTAATAAGTATGCAGTTGAGATGGGATCAGTATTTGTCAAATATGTCGCAGCGTGTTCAATCATATTTAAGTCTGCTCAAGTAAAAAAGAGAACATAAACATCTATTGCTCAGTTTGTACTGGCATGGCTAGTCGTTACAGCTATGCAAAACCGTGCAGAAGCTAGGTCCTAATTCATTCTTAGATAGTAGCCAGGTTAGTTCAATCGTGCAGAGACAAAGGCAATACGGATCTGCGAACCGAGGGTTCGTTAGTGACTACATCATAAGATGTTATATCGAAAGATAGCTTCAAGAATGCGTGTCCGAACATGGTTCACACATGTTCACACACTAGCGAAACATTCACAAGAGATGAACTAGACATTTTGCCAAGCATCAAAGACATTCAGCTAAATTGAACAACCTGTTGCACTGAATACTGGTTAGCAGTCAGCTATATTGCTCTGGCCTTTCGGCGTTTTCTTGTGATCCAGTTTGGATGAACAGTGGCTTCATGTCAGGTAGATCTGAAGTTTGTAGTAAGACAAAGATTTTCTGTTTGGCAAGTGAAATGGGAAAACACTTGCAAATGAAGCTGGAAGCACCCGTGCAAATACCGCGCAATCGCGAAGGTTTCATGTGAGAGGTTGGTCCATGAGGGGGGGGGTTAGCCTCTGTATCTGCATCTGTATATACATGTATATATATATATATATCATCATATATATATATATATATGTATATACACATACACATACACATACACATACACACACACATACACATACATGCATATGGGAAGGGTCCTCGCCCAGTGACGGATCGGCTCCACCAGTTCACTCGAAGTCCTGACTCTGCTGCGACCCCTTTCTCGTAGCTTGCAGGCATCATCGGGGCCATCAGCTTCTCAATTGGCTGCTTCTTATTTGCCTGTGTGCCTCCAGAAGCAGATTCCCGTTTAGATTTTCTTGCGAGGTGACTTGGGTATATGTCGGCTAGACCGATAGGGACATTGGTACACGCTAGTTCTCCATCTCAAGCCTTGACCGCTTCGCGTCCGATCCTGCGCATGCTCGCTTGACAGTTTCGTGCCTCATGAGGTGCTCTGCTGCTGGAAGGACTTGGTGCCCTTCTCTGCTGCACTTATGAGGACGGCTGGAAGTGAACAGGTTTGTGCTCTTCCTCTTGTGTCACTTGTCAGTGTGCGAGGACGATCATCAAAGTCATGGAGCTCCATACGTCAGCCTCCCAGCATTATCGTTAACCCCTTTGCCCTCGGCCCTTGCACGTTCCCAGGGCTCCAAGATGTGACTGGCATCCAAGCCCTGGCCTTCGGATCCCCGAAAAGGGCAACCATTTGTATTATGTTTGTATGCTACGAGAGTGGTGGAGCAAGCACCGCTGACCGGAGTCTGCAGCATCCGCTCCTGCAAAGCTTTGCATCAGCTGCCCAGCTGCTAGACTTCTAAACTGTCTCGTGCCTCAGCACGACCTGTGCAATGCCTGGTGAGATCGAATGAGCGGCTAATTTCTTCTTGTGGGCCCATGTGCGGAAGGCTGTATTGAATCAGCACAGGATGTGCTGAATGTCCATGAGAAATCCGAGACAGCATGTTTTTTTTGATGCAGCATTTGCCGAGTAGTCCTTTGCACTTACACTTACAACGACATTTACCACGGTTCCTGCTATGGCTTTGGAATGCATTAAGGCACTTAACGCAACATCTTGATTGTGCCCACAGCCCATCTTGCAGCAGCTTCGGCGAAGAGGATCAAAACCCTGACTGCGTGCCACCAGGTCCATGATCTTCATCTCCATTTGGGGTTCCTTCCTGCCCCTTGGCTGACAAGCGGCGAACCGGAGCCAAGCCATGCAAGGATCGGTGCTGGCTCTTCTCTCTACTGTGTATCGGGCGGATGTGTTTCCTGCCAAGTGGCACCAGGTGCCCATCCCAATTTGCATGGGTGATTTCCATTGCTTAGTTCAGCCGAGTGTGCAAGCTGTCCATGCATTGGTGAGAATCGCTCATATGCACTGTGCAAGCTGTTTGGGGCTTGGTGCGGTATGATCTATCGTCAGGCAACAGTGAGTGGAAGCTCACAAACAGCCGGATCCAACCACCATCGTGTAGCTTTCTCGGAGATGTGGTTGTAGGCCGGCATATGGGAGCGCATCAGAATGTCTGCCCATGGTAGGGATGTGCAGGTTGAGTGGGAACCGCTTCGTGCCAAGCTTTTCGTGGCACAGCGAAGTCTCAATCGATCGGAGATTCACAGAGTCAGACACCTTAACTTCGTCGTCGTCAAGTAGGCACTCATATGGAACACGTCAGAATGGACCAGTATCTGATATTTCCCAGTTTGTGTAAGCTGCGCATGTGTTTGGACATTCTCCACGACAATCAGTGCCTTCATGCCTACATCTGCATCGCTCGTCTCACGATCAGATTCTTTGTCTATGTTGGCTTTGGAATCTTGGAACAGACTTCTGAGATGTTTTGCAAACACGAATACCGAATGGCCATCATCCGACGGAGCTTGCAAGGTCCTGCCTGTGGAGTTTGCTCTGTTGCATGAGCCTTGTGGCTTTTGCTATCCATGATGAAGAAGCCATGGGCAAGCTGACGAAGGCCGTTTGCAAAAGTTAGGTGTGCAGGTTCGGGAGTTGGTTTCTAAGTTTACGGTTGCAAGCGGCCAGCACCATGGTTGCGAGACAGCTGCTACTGGTACTGCCACTGCTTCCATTCACTTTTCACATCTTCCACTCGCTGTTGCTGTGTTGTTGTTGTCGCCACCTGGAATCATCAGGAATCTTCAATTTTTCTCCTGCACCTTCAGAACTCAAGTCCCGACACCCCCCAGCAGCATGCGTCTTGAACAGCCCAACTCCCGGGCCCTGCAAGCAGGTCTTAGACCCTTGTCTCCATGAGCGCTGTGATGCGCTGTGGGCAGATTCGGCATATGCACCACTCCCACTGACCCCCTGCAGGGTCGGGCCTCCAGTTCGCCAGCGAAAGCCGGGGCCGGACCCTCAAAGGTGTTGTTGTGCCAAATCTACATGGGTTCGAGAACACTTGAGACCTTCGGTGCGGAAGAACGGCACACCGCGGCAGCCGACAAGTCAATGATCGACGGGCAAAACACTGAGAGACGGGCCTACACATTCACACAGTGCCTGACGACATCGTTATTGCCACGGGCACCGTCCGGCACGACAACCAAAGAACTCCACCGCATCTACCAACTGGAACATACTGGAGCAACGAGACTTGCTGGAACACCCAGCACATCAAAACACCCAGCGACTTGGACACAAGGAGATTTTCATCGGCACACGGAACAGGAGGAACAGGCACAACCAGATCAGTATACTAGACGAACCGGCTCAGCGCTCCTGTCAGGGCTTTGAGTTTTCGCATGACGCACTCCTTTTGGGGTTTGGGTTTTGCAGCCATCCACGTCTTGTAGGGCTTCGGGTTTTCACATCCAGCCACTGCTTCTAGGATTTTGAGTTTTCGCACCAGCTACCCCTCATTAGGGCTGGGGGCTTTTCACCTACCCACTCCTTTTCGGGTTTGGGTTTCCGCACCCGCCGACTCCTTTTAGGGTTTCGGGTTTCCGGGGTTTTTGCCCTTAGGTCTTGGGGCTTTCGCATCCACCACCTCCCTTTTGGGTGTGGGTCTCCGCACCCAGCCCCTCTTGTCGGGTTTGTTTTTTGCCACCAGCCACTCTTTTTTTGGATTTTGGGTTTCGATACCGACTTACTGTTTAAGCTTTGAACTTCGCACCCATCCACTCTGTTCAGGGGTTTTTTGCGTTGGAAGCAGCTACTCGTTTTAAGGTTCTGGGTTTTCGCAGAACATACTCCTGTTAGGGTTTGGGGCTTCAGCATTTACATGCTGTAGGCTTTTGGGTTTTCGCACCGGACTACTTCTTTTAGGGTTTTGGGTTTCACACCCACCCACTCCTTTCAGGGGTTTGAGGTTTTTGCACCAGGTACTTGTTTTAATAATGAAGGTTTTGGGTTTTCGCAGAACATGCTTGATTTTTTTGGGTTTGGGGCTGCAGCACCACCCACTCCGTTTAGGGTGTGGGGTTTTGCACCAGCTAATTCTTGGGTTTTGACACCCACCCACTCCCTTTGTGGTTTTGGCTTCCGCACCCAACCACTCTTTTTTCGGCAGTTGAGTTTTGCACCAGCTACTCCTTTAGGGATTTTGGGCACCCACTCCTTTTGAGGGTTTGGGTGTTAGCAGCGGCTACTCCGTTTAGGGTTTTTTCGCTTAGGGTTTGGGGCTGCAGCACGCACCTACTCCTTTTAGGGTTTTGGGTTTCCCTACCCACCGACTCCTTCATTTGGCTTTTCGCAGTTTCTACGGAGGATTGGAGATTTACGAAGCCGGGTACTCATGTAAGGCCTTTTTGGGATTTTGGGTTTTCGCTTTGGGGTTTTGGCTTTTCCCGCCCCCCCTTTTTGGGGCTTGTAAGGTTTAGGGTTGCCGTTCGTCTGCTGATTTGAAAGCCCGGCGCGTGCGCGCTGAATCGGACCCGGACCCGAATGAAGCCGGGGCCTGATCCGATTCGCCTGAGCCAGCTCCCAGAAGCGCATGATCCGAAATCTTGCGTTGAAACATGCCCCTACCATCATGTGGGATTTTGGGAGTGCCGACCGATATATTGCCATGAACGGACCATGCGACATCGACCGTGCCACACGGTTGCCGTGGACAGAAGACAGATGACCGATTGAATCTCCACCCCGCTCTTCCGGGTAGCATGATCTGAGAGAGAATATTGATTCTAGTGGGACTTGAAATCACAATTTTGACGCGTGCATGCGGTTTGGCGAATCATCAGAATGAATTACTGTGACCCATCCGCGGTCAATTGCCATAGAGTGCCTGCTGCAGTTCATCTTCCTGTTCTTCTTCGTCCAGTACTGGGGTTTGCATCTCGGTGCTGGTGAAGGTACCGTGAATGCTCATTGTTGGCGTCGGCTTTTCTATCTAAATCACGCACTTTCTAAATGGAGAGTACCTGGAACGTTGTAGCCTCAAACTTGGCAGTCCTTGTTTTGGACCCCGCCCTTCAAGTAGCTCAACGGGTGCAAGCCGCAGTCAGCCGGGACATGTCCTTGACGCTGCTTTAGCACTGGCGCTGTGTTGGCGACAACTGGAAAAAGTTGGTTGATGCCTATTAAGACGACGATGAAACGCCAACAGGTTCCGCTTAGATTGTAGGGGCCGCTTAGCACCTCGACTTTACATGAGCCACGAGTCACCGCCATGAGTTAGGAATACCCTACACTGACAATGGCTGGGACATGAAGAGTACCATCGGCATCTACAAATCGGAGTTTACTCTGAGCGGCCGAGTCGTATGGATTTGACTAACGGGGAGTTTGAGAGGCTCTTAGACTGGCCTGGGACTCGAGACGTCGGGCTCCACGACCGAAGCACCCAGGATAGTGGCCATGGATGCGGCCTACACGGCTTGCTGCGGTGTCTTCGGCCGCTGGTATTTTCTCAAAGAATCTCGGCGGTTTTCAAGCTTTACTCAGGCAGTCAGTCTATGAGTCTATGCTCCTTCATGAGGGATCACTGTATGCTGCCCAGCGGGGGAAAGGTGTCAGTAGAGGCATGCCGCAATTGAAGAGTTTTGCCATCAACAGTTCCAGACATTATATACGACGAGGATCATGACGTTTCTTGCCGGTGGAACCTTTTTGCAAGGTCACCAGTGGTAACTTCATATCTCAGTAGCTCCTGCTTCAGCTTTTCATTCCTGTTCTTTCCATGGCTAGACAGCACTAACATCGACGCAGCAGCCGTGGAAGCTACGCTAAAACAACATTAAAGCATGCAAGTAAAAGCACGGCACCTCCGAATTTTGAATGTGACGGTCGTGGTGGTGGTGGTGCTGCTGCTGCTGCTGCTGTTGCTGCTATTGGTGCTGCTGTTGATGATGGTAATGATGTTGATGTTAATGTTGATGAACATGATGGTGATTATGGTGATGATGATGATGACGACATTATGCTAATGGCGACGACTCATTTTGGCAAGGCATGTCTCATTGAAATTGAAACCAGCTCCGGAATTTAATCGTATCGGCAAGACTATAGATACTCATGGTTTTCTACGGAGGACACTGCAAGTCCTAACGAAGACAGGATCGACGACCCGGAGACACCCCGGTCATGAGCGCGATCAAGGCAGGACTTTAAGTCCATGTTCTGGTGGACTGGGGAGTACTGAGCAGAGAGCTCAAATGTTTCATCTTGGCTTGGTGGCTGGTTGCGCTTTGCTCGATGTAGGACTTCTGAAATCTATTCTTTAGATGATGTGCACCCAAGATCAAAGCAGCACCGCAACAGCATTGTGTTTGATTGGCCTTGTCTCGAACCGTTCTGCAGAGCTTCATTCGCTATTGGCGCCAGCCCTCCAGTGTCCTCTGAGGCTAGACGGGCACAGGCTAAGTAAGTTCCCTGAATCCCAGGCCGTGAAACTTTGCAGAGGATGAGTCCGAATAAGCCCCGTCGTCTTTGAAAGCAAAACCCGGCCCTCTGCCTCCGAGTGTGAAACCCCGGAAGCTGAACCTCCAAGTTTGGCTTCAGAGGATGCGTACACCACATCCTTTGGCATCCTGGCACCGAGAGCTTTTAATTTAAGAGCCTCCGGCTCAAGCCGCCGACCCCGTAGGAGTCAGAGAAAGGGCGATAGCGGAGGGAGTAAGTCTATGCCAGCTCCGTCGCTTCCGGGACGCCCTCCGGGCTTTTAG
>BGNK01004343.1:13886-54545 GCA_003297005.1 Symbiodinium sp. clade A Y106
TGGGGGGGGGTGAGGGGCAGGTGGGGAATTTCGCAACCAACAAGCTAACCCAACCTGCGGCTGGGGGGCTGGGGGGCCTGGGGGCTGGGTGGCTGGGAGACTCCGGGCGGGGGCGGGGCTGGGGGTGGAGCCCTCATAACGGCTATAGTAAGCCCCTAGTACGGCCATATTAAGCCCTTATGATGGCCATATTAAGCCCTTATTAAGCCCTTATTATGGCCATAATAAGCCCTTATTAAGCTGATTTGAAAGTGATGGTTTAGGGGGTTCGGCTGGGGCTGGACTGGCTGGAGTGGAGCGGGGGCAGGAGTTTTGTGGAACCAGTTTTTGGTGAAGTTGGGTTTTGCGACTAGACACCGAATCGGACTTTGGGTTTTGTGACTGGAACCTGGTTCTGGGTTGGGTTGGGCTTGAAGTTGACGGTTTAGGGCGCTCAACGGAAGCAATGACAAGCAATTTCTATTTATTTCTTTCTTGAGGGTTTAGGGTTTAGGACGTAGGGTTTAGGGTTTAGGGGTTACATTTACAGTATAAGTAGATAAGGACCCTCTACACCCGGAACCCTACTTTCTGATTCTGTCGAGCCGTGCTAGAGTNGGGGCGCGGGGAGGGTAGAGGGGGTGAGGCTGGGAAGAAAATGGAAATCCTGGTTTTCGGAAATAAAAATAAAAATGGAGAAAAAGAGGAAACAAAAACAAGAAAAAATATTAGAATCCCTGCCCGCACTCCCCGCGTCACTTTCCACCCTGCGGCCCTCTGTGTGTTTTTCCATAATGTTCCTAGGTTTTCCTGCATTTCCTATTTTCACCCTATGTTATTCCTATGTTTCTCTTAGTTTCTCCTAATTTATGCATATGTTCACCCTATTCTTCTCCAATTTTATGCATATTTTTCTCCTGACGAGTTTCCTTTACTATTTTTCCTGTTTCTTTCCTAATTCCCTATTTATTTCCTATTTATCTCCTATTTCTGGAAATCATGGTTTCTCTAGACTTAGCACTCCTGAGATTGACATAGCATCAGAGCCCTTTTCCGGTTTGGTCGGCAAGATGGGGCAGATAGCCGGACGATCCTAGAGGCCACGCGACAATCCCTAAGCCGTTCGAAGCGCTTGGACCATAGCCATAATCGCCGGTGGTAGTTTTCACGTCGGTCGTCGTATCGACGGCAGAGCAACTTCGGCCAAGGGTCTATCTGCCTCGGCGCCTTCATCGTGGCCCTGATCAGGGCACTGGTGTCTTGGCTGCTGTTGCTGTTTCAGCTAATGGGGCCTGTGGCCTCACAGATTTGGATTTCTGAGTGAGATCCTGCCTGATCGGCTGTTGCTGGCATCTTCTGAGCAATGTATGCGCATGTTCCGTGCAGGCTGTGTTCAAACCCCGATGTCCTAATTGTGACCTCGCCCCATGACGTGATAAAGTCTAAGGCCGCGGCCATTGAGAGCCGAGAACGGCATCACCAACACGACTAACAGAATCACACTGCAGCTAAATCCCAACGACAGATGTCCCAGGACCAATCAACACAGAGACGCTGCAGAGCACCTCCACAGTCCACAGCAATCGACAAACAAAACTACGTAGCTACATAACCACGACACCACCTGTACCAGTGGCACAAACAGCTGCGCAACCACCTGCACAGGAGGTTTTGGTCAGATCCTTGCGCCGGGAGGCTCAAGAGGACCCGACAGGGAGACCACGGCCTTTAGTTTGGCATTCGCGGCTGTTTAGCAGGTGATACATGCCAGCGAAGCTGTGTAGAATGCTGCCAAAGTTGAGGGCTAGACGATCAAAGTCATCCGGCTCTGCATGCAATGCTTAGAGATCGATTGCATGTCGGTGCAACTTGCAGTCAGCTATCAGAAACCTGCGCTCTATCCTTCGTTCTCTCTCTCTCTCTCCCTCTCTCTCTCTCTCGGGTTGTCTCTGTCTCTGTTCTGGCTGTCAGTCTGGCAGTCTGTCCTCGTCGGTCCCTCGGTCCTCCTTCCCCCCCCCACCCCCGCCCTCCGTCCCCTCTTGTAGCATGCGAAGCTTCGGGCACCAGAGAGTACAGCCAGACGCTCGTGGCAGGATGGTAACATTGTTCTGTGCTTGCTCCTCCTCCTCGTGGAATGCGTCATAGCCTCCCGGCTTGGTGCTAGCATGGAGGCTTGTCGAGGACAGTGGAGGTCGAGGTTCATCCAGCCGAGATCGCAGTGGTGCCAGCACCAGGCTCCTGGGTCCTGGGCGCTCTGTCGAGTCCTAGGTCCGAGACGGTGCACTGTTTACTGTTTGACTGAGGATTGTATCGGCGACATCATGGAGTGGGTCTGCAGTTGCGAGGCTTTATTCTGGCCTGCAACCCTAAATAGTCAGAGGGGAGTTCTGAGCGAGCCGTGGTCTCGTCCCAGGCTGGGCCTACGTGCAATGCGCCCTTCGGGGCTTGTCGTTCTTCCAGGCGTGCAGTGCGCCATGGTCGCATTGCGCGTGACGGAGGGACAAGTGCAGTGAGTTGAGGTTGTGACCGAAAGGGGGCGAGAGCGCATCGAGAGGAGTAGTTGAGTAGATCCGAAATTGAAAAGTTTCCTCTCGCTTTGTTTTGTCAGAGGCTGTTCCCGCAGGACACCCCTCCGTTCGTACTCACTCTTCTTTGTAATACCCACCCGTTGCGAGCGATAGATCCCAAGTCAGATGCTGTCCTTATGATGCGTGGTCTGAGGCCACGTTCGCCCTGGCCGTGCATGCGCTGGGCTCAGTGAGATGTTGTGCGCCCTTGATGTCGAGATCGTGTTCTGGAGTTGAAGACCTGATGGACCAGCAGCTTGCCATGCTAATTGCTTGGGCTTTCAGACGGCTTTCAGCACCTGCGCGTCGGGCTTTGGTTACAAGGACATGTTGTTCTATATCATTGATCGTCGTCATCATTCATGCGACATATGTGTTACGTTTCTTGTTTGTGCTTAGCCTTGCCAGTAGCTGCCGTTGATGGTGATGATTGTCAGCCCAACAGGCAGGAGTGGACTCCATCGTCTCGCGCAGTGTTCTTGGGATGGTCCCAATACTGGGCGCGCCACTGGGCTGTCCGTTCTAACACTGCCTTGATCAGTCTTTCTCGAGTTTCTTTCCGAATGTGCAGTTTTTTGATACACATCCTCGAATCGGGTCGACTAGACGCCTGAGCCTCGAAGAATAGAAACCCGCGCCCACAAGCGCGGGCTCTCAGCCGATTTGAGAAAGCCCAAGGCTGCCGGCGGGTCTCTTTGCAGGTCCTGGGCAGGGTTTCTGTGTTCGGAGTGATTGGACATGTGCAGGCGCGTGCGTTTCGCTGCTTGGTCTCGTCATGTGCGAGTTCGTGCGGTTGTGATTGTTGTACACAACCTGCATTTGTGGTTTCCGTGGTGTCACGGCTGGCTTGTCGACCGCTTGAGACGGGCAGTCACGAGATCCTTGTGCCGAACCTGCGGCAGAAAAACTTTGGCATGTCCGTAGATGGTTTCGTGAACCGTTGGCGCCCTATTGAAATTGGCAAAGCACGAAACCCGAAGCGTAAAGGAATCCACGCCTAGGGGACTGTCCCCGGCCCTCCGAAGCTTCCCTACATGGCTCATGAACCGGAGGTGGTGCTGGCTACTTCGTCTTTGGCGCGACGTCTGACGATGGTACATGCCTCAGGGCCCTGCATGCGCTTGCAATGCATGTATGTATCTGTGTATGTATGCATGTATGCATGTACACAGCCATGTACTAAGTACGTAGAAGTAAGTAAGTAAGTTACCAGGAAAGAAAGACAGTAAGCAAGCAAGCAATTAAGCAATTAAGCAAGAAAGTAGGTAAATAAGTAAGTAAGTAGGTAAGTAGGTAGGTAGGGAGGCAGGTAGGTAGGTATAAGCAAGTACGTACGTACGTCAGTAAGTAAGTAAGTAAGTAGGTACGTTCTTAGGTACGCAAGTAAGTAAGAAGGTAAGTAAGTAGGCAAGTAAGTTATACGGACGGATGGACGGACAGAGACACCCGGTGTGAGAGAGCGAGACAGAGAGAGAGAGAGAGAGAGTGAGAGAGAGAGGGAGAGAGAGAGGCAGAAAGAAAGAAAGAAGAGAGAGAGAGAGAGAGAGAGAGAGAGGCAGGCAGGCAGGCAGGCAGGCAGGCGGGCAGGCAGACCTCCAGTTGGCCTGCCAGGCAGCCAGGCAGCAGAGAGAGACAGAGACCGAGCCGGAGACACGGACGGAAGGAAGACAGACAGACAGACACAAACAGATAGACGTGTTGCACAAGTTTGCTCTTTCTCTGAAACGTACCGTTGCAACAAACACTTTGGAGTGGCGGCTTGCCATCTGCATTAGAGGCAACAGGAGTGACCATCTGCAGCCATGAAGACCAGCCACTCAGGCACACAAACGGGACACCAGTGGACTGTGGCATCAATGTGCATGTGGCTTGGCCTGTGCACCGCCTGGGCCGCGCTCATGCCCCTCAAGAGTGGTGCGACTCGGCAATTCAGGCTCAGCACTCGTCCTGGTGGTGGTGTCATGGTTACGGCGCTCGTGATGATGAGATGGTGATGACGAAGATGATGATGATGATTGTTGTCGTCGTCGTGGTTGTGATTGTGGTTGTTGCAGTTGCTGCTGCTGCTGCTGCCGTCGTCGTTGTTGTTGCCGTCTTTCTGTTTGTGTGTCATTGTGCTTGTGTTTGTGGGTGTGGTTACTGTTGNGTCGTGGTTGTGATTGTGGTTGTTGCAGTTGCTGCTGCTGCTGCTGCCGTCGTCGTTGTTGTTGCCGTCTTTCTGTTTGTGTGTCATTGTGCTTGTGTTTGTGGGTGTGGTTACTGTTGCTCATAGCAGGCTGTGTAGTTCGTGTTAGCGGGGCTTCATGCACAACGGCTAACGTCTCGGAACGGGCCTTTTTCGCGAACTGTAAGTGATGGCCTTCCGACTGAGCTATATCCTCGGCCTTGACCAAACAGCTTCTGCGTACTGCCGGGTGTCAATTTCCGGGCCTCCTCTCGACAGCTCTTTCTGGAAGGCTGGAGGTAAGCAGTAGGGTTTCCATCTTTCCACACGGTGGAAGGAGAAGTACTTGGGTTGCACATGGCGTTTTGAAACTACCGGATGGCGAGCCGACTGTGTATCGGTGCTTTTCTCTAGCCTATGTTTTTATGTTTACGAAAGGACCTGCCGCACAGAGCGAGGCAAGGAAGTTCCAATCCGCAACTGGCCGTCTTCTGAACTTGGGTGCCTTGAAGGAACCTGTCGAGACGAGGCCTCGTTCCTTGCCTTTCTTCGACTTCTCCAGACGGGAACTCTTGGGAGCCAGTTCGTGAGTATTGGACGCAGTGACTCACGTTGAGGGTGCCGGAGGCAGTCTCACCTTGAACGGACCTGAGGCAGGACTTGTAATTTTAACCCTACGCCGGTTTGCCGGAGACCGGCGCTGTGACAGAACTCATCGAGTTGCTTCTGTACTGTGAAAGAGCAGCGGGCAGCGGAAGGCAGAAAGAGAGTGGGGGTAAGGAACAGAGCGGGGGGAAGGGGGAGGGCAGGGGGGGCCACCGGCTCGAAGCCAACTTCCAGTGGGAAGGGACCACCAGATCTTCAGGTCGATACGTGGCTTCAGCTGCTGCAGCATGCAATCAGCAGCGCCTTTTCCGCCGCCCTGCACCATTCGCATCGCCGATTGACAGTCCGCCAGAACGTGGACTCTGCCAGCAGCCGTGCAGCGAAGAAACGCACGAACCACCGCCAGGAGCCCTTCAACTTCAGCGCGGTGCAGCGACTGGTCTTCGGCCGCGACGCCCAAAGAGAAGGACCGGGGCTCGTTGTCCACCACCACCGCCCAGGCAGCCACCGTGTCAACGACGCTACCGTCTGTCGCCACCAGCAGCTGCAGCCCTCCGAAGCAAGGCGCGCCTGGAACACTGCAGCAAGTTCGTCAACGAGGTCGTCGTAGTCCAGCACAACAGGAAGCGCCGGGGTCTCGGGGACCGCCTTGGAAAGGAGCCGCTCCTCCAGTCGGTCAGCGGGCGCTTGCAAGCCAGACCGAAGGTCGGCTGTGCGCTCGCAGTTCCACATCAAATGAGGCCTTGAAGGAATCCGTGCTCCGTAAAGGCAGGCAGGAGGTTCCTGCAGAGTGCGGCACATGCGCTTTTGTTTGTGCCAAGTAGAGCATCATGGCACATCGCCTGTCAACCACGTCAGCAGCTGTTCGCCAGGCCCACCGGTGCCCCTCGACGACCAGCGAGTGAGGCGGCGGGCCTGGAAGCCCTGAGCAAGATCGGGCGCCTCCTGACAGTCAAAGCTCTCAGTGACCCGCTTACAGGCCGCAAGGCCCCCATGGTTTCCTTCCTTACGCCGTTTTGTTGTCCCCCGCTTGCCGGCCAGGTCGCCGCGGACGCAACGGCAAACAACGAGAATTCAGACACGCCCGCAGGAAGCAGAGCCAGCTGGCTCAGCATCCAGTATGTTGTTGCTGTTGCCGTTGTTGTTGCTGTTGCTGTCGCTGTCGCTGTCGTTGTTGTGGTGGTGGTCGTGGTCGTGGTCGTGGTCGTGGTCGTGGTCGTGGTCGTGGTCGTGGTCGTGGTCGTGGTCGTGGTTGTGGTTGTGGTTGTGGTTGTTGTTGTTGTTGCACCCTGGCAGCTTCACTAAGGGTTGTCTGCGGACATGACTTGACCCCGCAAGCTTACAAGCTTACAGTTCAGCTTGTTTCACTGAAATCAGCGCAGTTTCAGCAGGGGGCACAGGCCCATGGTGGTATCTGTGCCAACGAAGCTATCCACCATGGGGGAAGCCGGAGTTGGCTACTCTGGTGTACCTGCGAGCTTGTGACATCGTTCATCGTACACGTTGTGCATAGTTTTCTGCCACCTTGTCGTTCCTGTGCGTCTGCATTTCGCATCGGTTTTTGTGGGGTTTTCATAAAATTTCCGGGCAGCACTGTGCCGATCCTCGCCTTTTCGCACATGCCAGCTTGGACTTCCATGTGAACTTGACTGCCAGCTTGGACTTCCATGTGAACTTGACTTCCGTGGGGAGGGGCGGGGATGGGGGGGTGATGACGTCCATGCAAATGCCCAGTACAAGTACTGTTTTTTGTTCTGTTCTGTGCATGGATGGGGAGGGGGGGTGTTGATGATGTTG
Source organism: Symbiodinium sp. clade A Y106 (assembly GCA_003297005.1). NCBI lineage: Eukaryota > Dinophyceae > Suessiales > Symbiodiniaceae > Symbiodinium > Symbiodinium sp. clade A. The sequence goes on from BGNK01004343.1 coordinate 21,000, forward strand.
ATGTTGTTTTGCATGTTGTTGATTGTCTATGCGGAAGACATCAATGGTGATGACGATACCTACGGTGATAGCTCGTAACTACGACAATGACAATGTTGCTCCCCGTTGCCTTGCTGTTACGTTACCTTTGAGACGCCACCAGTACAACAGACTCGCAAAAACTTCAGAAATGAACCAAAAACAACGATAACTGTTTTATTTGCGACACTTTCGCAAAAAAACGCACCAGAAACCAAGAACAAAAAACTTGAAAAGAGGCATGCTGCGAAACCTTGTCCTTTTCATGAAAACCACACAAGAAACTCGAGATGTTCAGGCTCTTAACCAAAAAGCTCAAAAACAAAAGCGACACACCCTCCGCGGCGGCAAGCGCATGTGCTGCCTTGTTGTTGTTGTTGGTGGTGGTGGTGTGTCCTCCTGTTTATGTTCCCTCAGGTGTGTTTTGTCCCACGCAGGCCACACGAAACGACAGAATGCTAACCAAAAATGTCCAGCTTTTGCCCACACAAAAACCCAAAGCTTGTCTTGCAGCAGGGGTTCCCGCGGAAAACAAAGCAAGCGCAACGGAAACCAGTTTAGCCAACTCTGCATACAAGACGTGGGTTTTGTCCCAAGCAGGCCACGTAAAATGCATATCGGAAGTTCCGTCGTTTCCACCAAAATCAACATGCCCAATACCTCGGCATACCTCGGCAAAAAAACGAGTCAAAAAGCATGTTCCCGAAACGTGACATGTCGTTCTTCGCACGCAGGAAGCGCAAAACGTACGTTGCCGTCACTGCGCATGCTTACACAGGCGTGGAGCGTTGTTGTCGTTGTTGTTGCTGCTGCTGCCGAGGCTGGAAATTGGTGGTGGTGGTGGTGGTTCACTGTGCATTTCCATTCTCCTTGATGTCATTGTCGTGTTTTGTATTCATCTTCGGGCTAATGCTGAGCTCTGGGGTAGGATGTCGGGTCGACATCGCTTCAAGTGTGGCTTGAAGCCTCTCTGTAAAGGCAGGGTGTCTTGCCGCAAGACTTGTTGAAGTCAAGCTGCACGCCCTATCACGCCCCGACTAGCCAAGGAGCCTACCGACTGTCCTCAAATAGTGAAGCCGCAGACGCAATCCGAATCTCCCAGCGGTCTACAAGCAAGGCTTCCACGATTATCATGTGCTTTGCAGAGGAGCCCGACAATCTGAGGCCCAGCTGGTGCTCTGAATCGTTTGAGGTTTGGTTGAAGCATGTTGAAGCTAGCAGGGACTGGTGCCGGTTAAGCACCAACTCGCCACTCGCCGCCCGCCGCCACGATTCGCTAAAACTACAAGTTCTTGTCATAGGCCCAGCGGGGTGGAACCTCCGCCGCCAAGCCATGCAGTCATACAAGGGATCATACAAGCCTTTCAAATCAGCAACTCTTGACTATTTAGAGTTTGATTAGACAATGTATTGACTCGACCATTGGACTTCCCTTATCCTCTCTTTACGCAGGAATCTGGACCCGTCGCTCCACCACATGTTCTGTGACCACGATGATGCCCGCTCCAGCATGTGTGGCGCTCGGCAGTCAATTCTGAAAACCCTGGTCATGATCTGCAACCGTAAATGCTGCCTTGCAGTGCGTCGTCCTCTTCCCGCTCCTCGCGAGCCTCTATCGATCCGCGGCAGCTGCGGGCAACCCCGATGCTGGAGATGCAAGGCCCTCTTCCTCAATTCGGGATGAGGGCTTCCAAGTTGGAGGACATGAAGTGATAAGGGACGAAGAAACTGTGTGGAGGGACGAAGAAACTGTGTGGAGTTGACTGTTTAAGTGAGTGGCCGTTTGATCCAGGTGCAACAAGATCTCGTTCACGCCATGACATGAGCTGCTGCTATGTCACTGGTACACTCGAAGACCTCCCATGTGGTTTGAGACTGGGCTTGGGCCAGGAGTTCGCCAGCTGCAGGTAACGGTGCCACAAGGCTCGGCTGTGCTTGCAAAATCCTTGGACTTCGGCGAAGACCTTGTACCAGGTGAAGACTCGAGCAATGAAGTGTGTGAAGCCTTGCAACTGAGAGGTGTCAGTGCTGGCCAGATGGTACAAGTTCAAACTCCGGACGCCAGGCTGCAGAGTTCAGGGTCCTGCTGTGCGGAATCAAAGGTTTCATCATTCGTCATCTCGTTGGTTTCTCAGGGAAAAGTGCGAGACTGTGATCTCTTGACGGCTCCTGGCCCAGCCGAGGAGGGACAGATGCTTCAGGCCGGGCCGGGTGTCGGAGTGTGCTCTCCAGGCATCCTTTGCACGGAGTAGGCTTCAGGGTTATGGTGTCCTAGGGAGCAGAGCGAAGGGGCAGATTTCAAAATCTTAGGCTCCGGGTCATCTCGGGTCTCGTCAACGGATATGCGAGCACGAGGTTCCGCTTGGTCCGGGCAGCGCTTGACATGAATTGAACGTGAACTACTGTAACTACTGCGATTTGTGACGACGGCTGAGCCTGTCGGATAAGCTTCCCGTTGCACCTACATTTCAGCAGAACGAGTCCCCAAGCTACATTGATCCTCGACAGTCTGAGGATTTCGGTTATTCCCCATGTCGCTGGGTTTCGAGCTGGGTATTCAGCGGCTGCGTCGCCCCGCAGGTGCAGGTGCCGGCGGGCTATGGCCCGGGCAGGGCTCTCAGGTCTGCTCTGGATACTGCAGGAGATTGAAGTTAAGACAACGGTTGAAGAAAAGACAACAGAAACAATATAGACTCCATGCCGGGACTTGACAAGTAATCAGTACACAGGGCTCATATCGAGACTGCTTGGTTGTTGACATGAGAAGTTAGGTGCCGAAGGCCACATTTTGCTCGAATGTGCATGTTTCGCCAGCTTCTGCACTTGGCCTGATCGTCTCGTCTGCTGCACCCGACCCTGGACCCTTGCGCTTTCGTCCCTTGTTGCCGAAGTGGGCCGCGGGGGTTCGCCGTCGATTTCGCCGATGTGTCGCTTGGGTCGGGTGTAGCCGTAGGGTTTATAAGGACTAGGACTAGGAGCGAAGGCAAGCCATGCACAAACGCTGTGCCTGCAAGTTCTCTCGAAACTGAAGCGGATGAACTGCATACGAATTGGCCTTGTTACGAGCTCTAGCGGTCAAGTCATTGTAGCATGAAGCCTACCTGGATTCGATGTACATGGACGTTCTTGTGAGTCTCTGGTGGGTGCGGAGTCTAAAGGCTCAACACCGAAAGCAGTGTCGGAGCTCTGCCGTCGGCACCGTTCGTGTATCACAGCTCTTCGAAGGAATCGAAAACTCTTGAGATTTCGCCGCGGGGCTGAGCTTGTCGAATCTAGCCTCACAAGTGGAGGGCCTCGCGATCAGTTCTGCCTGGAGGCTTCACAGGAGATGCGCGCTCATCAGAAGCTCGAGGGTCCTTTCAAGCAGCGGAATCGGGGCTCCTTGCAGACAAAGCTGTCTGCTCGGTTTGGGTGGTCTCCGTGCTGAATCGTAATAGGGTTTAATCCTGCTGTCTGCTGCGAAAGTCTATGATATCGTGTCCGAGGTCAGCAGTTCGTGGCGAGCTACTGAATGACAGACGCACAGACGCAAGGTGATAAAACGGGTCCTGTACAACATGTGCTCTGACTACTCTTACCATGTCCATCCCAAATGTGCCAGGCAGCGTTGAGAGCTTTTGCCTTTCTAACCAATGGCATATCTCGTTTTCGAGAACTGTTTCTGTTCACGGCGGGAGTGTACCCCAATGGCATTCGTGCGCGACGTGTGTTTTTGATCGGCTGTACCTGCAAATGGACATTCGCAGGTTTTCTGCAGCTCGCAGACTCGTTTCGAATGCAGAATTAGGTACTTTGGCTTTGAGATGCTTTGAGAAGCAATTCCCTCCGCCTCGCCCCGCCCCTTCAGGCCAGGTGCGGCCAGGTCCGCTCCTGCGTGAGTTCTACAGCAGGCAGCAGGAGGTATTGCAATTCTGACAACTTCGACGACAGCCCGAGCGCAAGTTCCCCCTCTCCCAGGACGTCTCACCAACGGCTGCTACCCCGATGGGTTGAAACCTGTGCCGTCCACTAAACACCCCACAAGCGTACGAGCCTGTGAGCGGGGTTCTCGAAACACGAGCTCGGAAGTCACCTTAGTTGCTTGTTGGGAGGGTTGGCCAAGTGCGCAGCCCGGCAGCACAGCCGAAAATTCTGAAGACTCCAAAGTTTTTGGGTTGTCGACTTCAATGACCAAGACATTCACTTGCACTTTGACTGCGTAGAGTAGGCGGGCAAGCACCATGACCACACAAAGAACAACTTCTCGCACAACTTTGCGCAACAAAAGTGTAACACTTTCAGCCAGAGTCGCGAGCTTGCCTGCGGTCTGCACCCGATGTTGACATGACTAGGTGTTGAGGGCAATCGTTATTGATGTGCAGTAGGCTCAGGATGTTGAGTCTCAAGGTGCGGCCTATTGCTGGTGTAGAAGTATTGTGCGCGGTGCCTCCACTACTTTGTGTGTAGATCCTTTAGAATTTAAGCTTTGGCTCCTGTATGCATTCAACGAGAGCAGGACAATGGAGTGTGTCGTTTTCGCTCAGCTGCGCAGCATGGCTCCATCTGCCGTGCGGAAGCTCTGGTCGCTGCTCGGAACGCCGCTCGCGGCCTGCGAAGCGGGTAGAAGGTGACTTGTCATGGGTGAACAGGCCCGTGTGGCGCTTCAAAGGAGTGCTTCTCCTGCGGCGCTAGCTGCAATCGTCACGAGCCATTCCGACATTCATGACATCGGCACGGTGTCGCCCTCCATCTCGGAACCACGACAGCAGCAGATTCAGCAGATCCCGCTGTGGATGCGATGGAGGAAGCCCCCTGCTCAGCAAGCTGAGATGCTTCAGAGGTTTATTTGTGCAAGTTGCTAAGACAGTTCTTGAAGCCCAGGTTCTGGGGCGTCCTTGCCATTATCACTGCAATCGTGGCCGTCAGCATTTGGAATCTGAACCCTTGCTTCGTTTGGCATCGTTTGGCCGCAGTTGTCAGTTGTTAAGCTCCAGGATTATCGTCTTTGTTGTCGCTCGCGGCAGGTTTGCCTCAAGGGCGAGCCCCTAAGCTAAGATTACTAAATCAGTAATGACTTCCGAGTTCACGTGTAAGTCCCACAAACCAGACACCTCACAGACTCCCACTCCCTCAACGGACCACAGGAGTGAATCCGATGCTTCTTTACTAAGAAAGGCACGGCAATCTGTGCGCTACGTTGCTCGCGCACAGGCCCTGTTGTTTGAGGGAGCTTGTTGGGTTCGGCTGCATCCGATTTCCGCAGCCCATCTCTACTGCACAGGCAACAACAGAGCAGGTTCAGGTTTGCCAGACTTGTTTCGTATAGTCGGTTCGGGAGAGCACTGAAGCCCGCCGCATTCATCGAGATCCAATCTCGCAATCCTTGGTCCGACACAGCAGGCCTCCTTTGGCGGATCCTCGAGATAGTTGGATGGCTCGCTGTCATCAACATCACGATAGGCATCCGGTTCCTGATGATGGTGATGGTGATGATGATGACAATCATCATGATCTTGATCATTACCTTCGTGACCTCCATCACCTTCGTCATCATCGTCACTAATCATCATCATTTTTATTATGGTCATCATCATCGTCATGATAGTCATCATCATCCTCATTTACATCTACATCCGTATCTACTTCTACATTCTATATCTACATCATCATCCACGACACCACCTCCATCATGATCTACACCAGCATCTACATCATCGTCATCATCTTCATGATCGCCATCACATCACCATCTGCATCTTCATGTTCATCATCATCAGCACCACCACCGCCATCACCATGATCATCTTTATCATCATCGTCATCGTCAGCAGTTCAACATCTTACTTCCGTTTGATCGGGGTCGACACGGAACCTGCCGTTTGAAATCTCGCAGGCCGGTGACCTCACTCGACAACTTCGGACTTCTGTTGGTTCCCTTCAAGCGCTCGAGGGCATCATCCAAATCGACCGGTGACCGGGTCCTCGTCATTTCAGCAAACTCGACAGTAGGGACATAGATGGACCTTCGTTTTGGAGCTGTGGGGCCGGCCCCAGGCTAGCATGCCAGAAGGAGGCAAGCTCCAATCTCCGAAATATCCGAAACCAAGGTATGGCTTGGCCATTGAGGAGTTTGACAAGCTAGCGGAGACCTTGATCCGAACGTACAAGGGTATCTCCAATCTTCAACTGGCTCCATTTGGGACTGTTTGTTGCGTGTTTCCCCTGGTGGATGATTCCCAAGACACTCGGTGCTTGAGAGGCTTCTTTTTAAACTGCTCGACATCATGTCGAAATCCCCACAAACCCCACAAACCAGTACGTTCCCAAAGGCATCATGTCAACCCAGGACAACCGTGTTGTGATTGACCATTCGCTTCTGCTGGATCCAGCGCGCAGAGTGCAAGCCTTTGAGGCTATACAGTCAATGCAGACATATGTGAACGGGCCTCTCCGGCTGTTGCAGGGTGGAATCGGGGCAGTCGCCCAGCGACCCATCTTTACCCGCCATGCGCCGCAGTATCTCCCAGACGAGTGGTGGATCGGAGGCGACGGCGTGAATTACACCCGGACATGCTCTGTACCTGAGCTGCGGAATGAGCGGGAGTGCTCCATTCCGGGGCCAGCGGATTCAGATGGAAGCCCTACCTATTTCTGGGGTTTCGCCACCATGCTCTTTCGAGCCGCTTGTCTTCAGCATGTAGAAAGTTTCTGAGTCTCAATTTGATGGCAGGCATAAGATGCACCGGTGTCTCGTTGCTTTCAAAGCCATCTGATCTATGCAGTCATGAGGTTGAATACAGCATTCACGACAGAGCTGGCTGTGTCAATTGCAAGTTTACCTGGCAGCCGTCATGAGCACCAGCACAACCAGGGACACTACAAAGTTCATAATCATCAAATACAAAAGCGCAGTCAGCAAGCAGGCGGCCAGCTTCCTCATGAGACATTCGTTTTCGCCATTAAGTTTATCGACACAAGATTTGGCGTGAACAGCTTCAACAAAGCGCGGAGCCAAGGCAAACCGTATATATTATAGCATACAATATGTATGATGACGGTGCGGCCGGCCCCCCAGCTCCACCCCGCCCCCCCTTCCCTCCCCATGGTTGCTACCTTCCACCCCCCTCTGTGGTATGGTATGGTTCGGGTTTAGGGGTGCCTCCTCTCTCCCCTTGCCTGTGGTGTGGTGTGGTTCCGGTTTGGGTCTATTTGGGCTGCGGTGTGGTGTAGCTCGGGGTATACGTGTGCTTGGGGAAGTTGGTGTCATGATCATGATGATGATGATGATCATCATCATACTCTTCCTTTCTTGGGTCAACTGTCACAGCAACCGGACCTGTCAGGAGCGCGATCCTTGTGACAGTTGCACTTTTAATACCCTCATGTCGGAGTCGTGGTTGGAAAGTGTCCACTGTCACCCGGATCGGGTGTGTTTGGGACGAGATCGGAGAAGTGTGCCAAGTCACAGGGATTCGGCATGCTTGGACCCGGGCGTGTGCGGGTGGGGGCGGGGTGAGGGATTGGACTCTTCAGGACTACGTGACAAGCCGGCTGTATGCCTGTATGCACAGTGGCAAGTACAGCAACATCGACGGCAAGAGAAGCAAGAACAGGAACAGCACCAATTACAACGACAACAACAACAGCAGCAGCGGCAACAGCAGAAACAGCACCAGCACCAGCACCAGCAGCACAAGGAAATCCTAATGCAACTAATATGAAATGGATGCTCAGTGCATATTCAGTCATCTGCAACAGATAAATCAACAGAAGCTTCAGTAGTATTTATTTTCGGGTTCTTAGTTCAATCGAAACCAGTAAAAAACAAGATACTCTAAACACTGTCTTTTTCGAGTACTCTTTTTGGGTTTGACTATGGAACGATTCTTGTGGTACAAAGTTGTAGTTAGCTGAAGAACCCAATATTTTGAACGAATATGCGCCTAGCATTATGCATTGGCACGGGTTTGAGGCTGTGCTTCCTGGTCGCAGATTAGCAACTAAGCAACTAAGTGTTATGTACATCTTCGTTCAATACGCGATACTACGGAAAACTACTGCTTCAGAGTGCCTGGAAGCTGCAGTCTCGAAAAGGTCGAAGACCTCCTCTCGACAACCGAGCTGGCCTCGTTGGAGACTGGGGTACAAGGCGGCGAGGTTGGTGTTGCGGGCATCTCACAGAAGCTTGGACTGCAGAGTGCCTGCAGCTAGCATCTATTTTGGGTGCTTTTGGGATCTCCTTTTACCATTTCGAGGTTCGCCTTCGAGCTCTCTGACCCCAGCCCGCACCCAACGCTGGTGGAGCAGGGAGGCATCTGGCTGCAATCTAACAACACCGATTCACTCAGCGACGCAGTGCAGGTGGGAGTGCGCATGATGGCATGTTTGCAGAGGATGCAAGCTCTGAACTTGGCGGCTAGCCATGAAGACCTGCGACAGAGTGGGATTTTGGTTGTCAGATTTGACATCGATGTTTCAGGGGCTTGCCAAGATTTGGGACAAGCTGTCGTGATCCAACTAAAAGGCGCGTGCATCTCGAGGCCCGGTTGGTACTGGTAGTTCCTGGATGGCTTCGAGCATTCAGACAGCAAGGGTGGACCTGCCCCTCTGAACAAAAGGGTCGGTCTGCGCAGTACAGGTCAGAGCCAGAGTGTACAGTACTGGCATGCAAAAGAAACAAAATTTGTCCCAGCATCGTTAATGCGCCAGGTGACCGTGGCTGTCGAAGAATTTGCCTTGCACTGGATCTTGAAGGCATCCGTTGGGGCTCGCCCCCTTTGTTTTATTCGATGTACAACAACAGTATTGATGGGTATGGATTTGACTAGCACTCGCCCTCGTCTCTGCTGAGATTAAGGCTGAAATTATTCTTGAATCCATACTTATCAGCACCACAGCCTGCACTAGTGCTAGCAACTCGTCTTCATATCAGCAGTGGTCAGAAGCTGGCCCTAGGGCCGGTTAGGTTCTCGGTGAAAGCTGCAAGCACAACAGATCATCTACTGGCTGGAAAAAGCCAACGTATCACACGCAATTGCAAGGAAGCCTGACAACCTAGGGCGTGCTCGAGCTGCGGGAAGTGGTGCCACAGAGTCCGAGTGTTCGTTTCCCCATAGCGAAGCAGGACTCGTCGTCGTCGTGGTTGTTGTTGCTTTTGTTGCTGCTGCGGCTGCTGCTGCTGTTGCCGTTGACGTTGCCGTTGCCGTTGCTGTTGCTGTTGCTGCTGGTGCGCGCGGGAGTCTGGCGCAACCTGTGCGCGCGCACGCACGGGTCTGTGCGCGCTCGGGGGGTGCACGGGCGGGGTGTGGCACGGGAGTCTCGCGCACGTGCGGGCGCGCACGGGCGTAGCTGCGCGCGGGTCGGGGGTGCAAGTTCCGGACATCCGGGCACTGTCAAACGGAAGGCAGCCCTAAGCAGTGCGTTTGTAGCAAAATGCCTATGAAAATGTGCATCAGATCCGTGAACATGGCGGAATGGGGACCCAGTGTACGGTCCAACCAGGGGGGGCAACAACCACAACCAAAAAGGCAATGGGGCCTCAGTGTACGGTTGCACCTTCTTGTTGTTGTTGTTTATGCTGGTGATGTTAGTTTGATGACTGACTCTGGTTCTGATTGTCTTATCCGATTCTCGTTCACGGTTCTGCTCCTGGCGATGGGGATGCTGACGCTGGTTTTGGCGATGGTGACGGTGGTGATCATGATGGCGAGGACGATGGAAATTCAACGGGATAGTAGTTCTCAGCTTGTTCTCCCTGTCGTTCGCGTTCAACACCTTTGTTAAGCTTTGGAGGTGGCACCTCTCGCGGGATGGCCCGTGGTTTCCGAGGACTTCTGGAGGCGCTGCGGGTGTCGGTGTCCATCTTGAAGTTGTGTGCGTGTGCAAGAGTCTGGTCATCAAGCACAATTTCGAGGCAGCTGCTCTTGGTGCTGCCGCTGACGGCAGTGCTCGGCGTTCTTTTGGGGCCACGTGCTCATCTGTAAGGGTCTTTGCAACAGCAACAAGAGTGTTATCAACTCATCAACATACACACATCAGAGTAATGATGGCTAGCTCGATTATCAGAATAAACCGATCATCAGTTTGCAAGGGAAATCAGCTTGAGAGTGTGAGATGTCATGACATGAATAAGAATAGAGAATACCATCATCAACGTCCGCAACATGGAACATGGAAAACATGAAGACTGCGCAACCATGAGGTATAACAAAGCAGACATCCTGATTCCCTGCCCGTGCCCCTCCCGCGGGCACGGACGCAGGGTAATCACCTTTGGGCGGGGTGAGCGTAGTGGCTGCCGGGAAAGACTTGTCAAGCTGGGCTGTGACGTCCTGCGAGCAGAAGCTGTTCTTCTCAAGTTAGGGCCTGAAATCCTGTCACTGTGAGTAGAGGTGGTGGGCACGAATCCTCGCATGGTGAGTAGAAGTGTGGCCCGTCATCGTAACAGTGACCCCTCGGTCCTCTACCACCCATCATCAGAAAGACACTGATGAAAACTATTTTCAAGCAGTTGAGGTTCAACATCATCCTCGCCTTACGTCGACAGGCGAGGGCGCTGCAGGACCTGGCCAAGCACTTGACACGTCAGAAGTGCGAATCTATCCGCCGGGCTGTGAGAAACCTGGATACCTTCCTGTTTCCCATGTGTCCTGGCATCTGACTTGCCTTGAACTCCAGAGTCAGCCCTGGGCCCTAGGCTCTGCCCCTAAATCTTCGGTTTCGGCCCGGGTGCGGCTGCGTGCAGCACCGAGATTGCCACCATCTCTCGAGGTACTTAGTGGAGCTCCCAGAGTTTCTACAGATGGGCCAATTGGCCCTTCGGATTTTCAAGAGCAAGAGCTGTTGAGCTGTTGATATGGTATTGCTTGTTTACGGATGTGAGCAGCAACACTGCTGAAAAGTGATTAGCTCTCCAGACAATTAAGCGTATACCGAAGTCTGCAAGAATAGATCCTGAAACAGTGATACGCACCACGACGACATAGACGACCATGACAACCACGACCAAAACGACCACGACCACCATCACCACCGCGACAACCACAACGCCCAGGAGACCAGCGGGAGACCACTGGGGCCACGACGACATCACCAAAAGACCACCAGTAGATGCCAGAGAACCCTAGGAACCAGCATGAGACCACCAAGACACCCTACTGGCGGCATGCTAAGAACCCAGCCTTCATTCTAGCTGGCATTGTCCGCAGACTTTTTGCGCGAAGGTGAATCCTCCAAAGCCCTAAATAGCCCTAAGCCCGAAGCTACCAGCCTTGATAAAAGCCTAACTAGTGTCCCCACAGCGTCTGGGCCTTCAAAGTCGCGAAGGTTCGCCATGAACTCGCGCGGGAAGCTGGGCAGTTGCGGTGCTTCGACCTGCCGCAAGAGGCCGACGAGGCCAATCTTTTCGAACTTGTTGAAGCGCCTTCAAGGCTGAGTCTGACCAGTCTAGGGCTAGCGCTTGTCATAAAGGACTCACTATCATGCGGAAGAGGCTGTGAATTACATAGCCTTGTCTGTGTCTCGGCTTTACCGCTATTGTTCCTTCAGGAATCCTCGTATAGCTTGGCATGAGACCGCAAGGGTTTAGAGTTTGGAGCGCCTGGCAGGTGTCAGCGTCGTCGGGCACGGTCTTCGTGAGTCATCAATGGGCTGGTTTTGACCACCCTGACCCCGAGGGTGTGCCTCAGAAGAGTCCCTAAGAACGCACGGCACGCTCTACGCTCTGCATGTTTTTGTCGCTCGGTCGCTGAACAGCCAAGGTGCAGTATCGAGCCATACTGGTGGCCCTGCAAGGGTTTCAGGAGAGAGGCGTCGCTTGTGGCTACATCTGGGTGGACTACACATCCATTCCTCAGGTCACCATACAAGTTTCGGCTTATCAGTTTGTGATTCCTCCTTGTCACTGTTTTTCTCGCACCGCCCCCCACCCTTACCATCCCGCAGCACCAGCTGCAGCACCAGCAGCAGCACCACCACCACCACCAGCATGGGTCTGGTTATCGTCCAACCGAGGTGAACGAGTTTCAGCAGCAGGCAGCTGTCAACTCCTTGTCCGTCTACGCTTCTCGGTGCTCATTGCTGGTGGCCGTGGCTCCTACCTGCATGCATGTAGACACAGGCGCAGAGGTCAATTTGCAGACCTACGGTTCGCGTGGCTGGTGCAAGCTTGAGCTGCTGAGCTACAAGACCGGGTCCGGCAGGAGGTCAGGGGATCCGACCACATATATCTGCGATGACAGCGGCCTGAGAAGTGGAGATGCCGACGACTCTCTTGCGGATCAGAATGTACTCCACGTGCTCGGTGGCTCCTTCACGTGCTGCAGCCGGAAGCACCCAGATAACATGCCGTGCGACCGCCATAAAATCAGAGATGTGCTTCTCGGTATTTATTGGAGGCTAAGTAGCATAAAACGAGATGGGGACCTGTGTTCGTCCTCGTGGGCAGAAGAGATGCTTCAGCGTGCGGATGCCGACACTGAGAAGTATTTCCCGAGCCGCAGCCTGTACCACACGGAGAGCGGCGCGGAGCTGCAGCAGCATTTTGATGGGTATTTGCCCTTACTGCGAGACATGTTTGCCGCTGGCTCGGAACTGGAGAATGACTGCCACCAGTACGCTTTAGCCCGACGGTCATCCTTCAGCATTTGAGTGCGGCTTTGACGAGATGTTTGTTCCATAGATTGAGCACGCTTGGGCTTTGCTGTGCTTCCGGTTGCTCGGAAAGCTACAGCCCATGAGTTTGTTCAGGAGCGGAGAAGAAGTCTTCGACCTCATTGACTGTCCCGAAAGCAAATGCGGCTTTGGCCTTGCGTGCTTTCCGGGTTGTTTGTTTATCTTCCGAGGTCCTCCCGTCCTCCCTCCGCCAATTTTGAGCACTGCATCATGCGAAGCATGGTATGCAAAGATTGCTGTTGGGGAAACCCCTCCAGCCCAGTCAGGTAGCTCTGCCATCACGGTTTTTCCAGAGTTCGCCCTCTGCCTTGAATGGAAGGCGTGCTGCAGCGATGAGCAAGGTCTACTGTCGTAGTCGTCGTCGTCGTCCTTGAAGCGCCACAACAGCAGCGGCGGTAGCTAAGTGGTGGTAGTTCTCGTGGTGCTGTGGGTAGCAGTGGTAGTTTGCACGCAGTTTGTGCTGCTGCTGCTACTACTACTACTACTTTTTCTGAGTGCTACTGCTACTCCCAGTGCTACTGCTACCCACTACCTGCTGCTGACGACCACCACCACGACTATTGCTACTGCTACTGCTACTGTCTACTGTCTACAACTACTACTGCTACTACTACTACTACTACTACTACTACTCCTACTCCTACTACTACGAGTCCTGCTGCTGCTACCGCTGCTGCTACTGCTACTGCTCCTCCTCCTCCTCCTCCTGCAACTAGTGCTGTCACCATTACTGGTACTACTGTACTACTGGTACTACTACTACTACTACTACTCCTGTTCCTACTGCTACTGCTACTGCTACTGCTACTACTGCTGCTGCTGCTGCTGTTACTACTACTCCTCCTCCTGCTGCTGCTGCTATTAGCTACTGCTAGTGCTACTGCCATTGCTACCGCTACTGCTGCTTCTGATTCTACTGCTACTGCTACGACGACGACTGCTGCTTCCTCACTTTATTTATGTTCTGGCTCCAGGGAGGCTATAGATGCTTGCGGCACCATTTCGTCGCTTCTGAACACGAAGAGTAAATTGTGCTTATCCTATTGGGGACAGGCCGCAGGGTCTGAGCAAGGCTTTGTTAAGTCTGAAGCTTCTTAGGCCGAGGATGTACTGAGAACTGGATGCTCAGACCAACCAGACAGCCGAAGTGCGCCATATTGCGCCATCACCACACTCAATTGAATCACATCATCCGATGCTGCTGAAACCTCACGTCTTAGGGTCGGGAAGATCACCTGCTGCAGTGTCTTGTGCAACAATGGCACTGATTTGGCAAGCTGCCGCAGGGGCCCTGGCAGATCCAATACATCATGAGCTATAGGCTTCAAGAGTTTTTGTGAAGCTCGGAGCCAGCACCAACAAAGCTCTTCAAACACAGACCTAAAGGTCAGCGGGTGGCACAGTATGGTCTTAGCCGAACTGCAGGTTTATACCGAAGTTCTTGTTGATAGTCTTAGTTTTGGCCCAATGTCCGGTTCCGCTTTTGCTTTTGAGACCTTGACAGCTTGAAGTGCGGAAAAGGTGCCACCCGAGCGGCCATCGATGACTGCTCGGCAGCGGAAGCAGGCACCAACTCCGCTTTGCGCCTGAAGTCTTGATTCTCATACCTCCATTCTGTTCGCTTCTCTACTGCTGATGATTCTGGGGATGACGATGCGGACGGATGGTATTGCCGCTGCTGATGAACATGACGATCATGATGGTGATGATGCTTGATGATGTTCTGCTCTGCTGATGATGATGGTGATAGTGACTTCGATGGCATGGTATGTAAGCACCCTTTGCTAAGCCAAGTGTAGCCGCGAGTATTCAAACTCGCAAAGGTTCAGATTCAGTATTAGGCAGATATCCTGTAACTAGAAATCGCAAGTAGATGAACAGTGACTGCTGGCAATTGACGCAGACGAAAGACTTTCCACCGATATTAGTTTATAGCTTCCCTGCTCGTGCCACCCGGATTGGCATGTCCTTACAACTTGTTTGGTTTACAGTTTTTGTTTTGCATAAGAATGTGTTTTGTATTTACCATGAGACACCTGCCACATCTTGTCATGGAGTAATGATCGACAAGAAATAGCAAAGCAGCGAATTCGGTTTCAGCGCAGTATACGTAAAAGGTGATGGTCACCAAAACCGCCGTCATTGGCATAGCATTTTATCCATAAGATCTATGGTGTTAAGCTACAGCGCGCCACTTTTTCTGGGTAAACATGAGGCAGAATTACAGGGTTTTCCAAGCTACTACTAAGGTAAGGTTATACGAGGCTGGGGGCAGGTTCGCTGATAAGATGAACATAGTGGCAAGTTCAAACCTAGCGGTAGGTTAGTATCCTTTTGGAACATAAAGCTGCTATGTTGGGGTCAGCATCATTGCTATTCCTGGGGTTGAGTCCTAGGTGTTAGGGTTGACACTACGGGCTAGTGTCACGGTCGACGGGTCACCATTGGGGCTGATGTACCTACCTGTCTGTATGTTGTTCAGCAATAGTATAGGCCCACACTGGTAGTGGTGTAGGCTGGTACCGGGGTGGGGCGGTGCCCGGTAAGCCCTATTGGTGCCCGATAAGCCTTACCTGTACAAACCGAACTTCCCTAGTGGTACTCTTTTGCCCTTTCTCTTGTTTTGGGGTTCCATTAAGACCAAGTTGTAGGACCTTTAGGAAAAAGGGGAACCTAGAAACAGTACTATGATTAATGTGAACACCGTATAAACATGATTCTGCCTCGTGGTCTGTGATGAAATTGCTTGTGACTCGGGATGGTTCGTGGTATGCGCGGGCGGGGCCGATTCATCTTGAATCGGCCCGATTCAGCTTGAATCGAGGACCGGATTGAAGATTGAAGATCCCTGGAAAGTTTCTTCCAGGGATCTTCAATCTTCAATCTCCAATCCGGGGCCCGATTCAACTTGAATCGGCCCGATTCAAGGTGAATCGGCCCTGATGTTGTTCATCAGGTCCTAATACGTTTATACTGTTTACTTGCAGTACAGTTATTGCCTATTCTGAACTCATAGCAGTCTTTGCGTAGCCAAGGCTTACTAGCCACCCCCCCACTCCAGGACGAGGAGCAGCCACTACGTACAAGTTTGCTTATTAGCCACCCCCCAGGAGCAACCACCACGTACAAGTTTCGGCCTAGAGAACAGCTAAAACCGGCAAGAGGTAGGTACGGGGGGGGGGTACCATATATATGTACACACACACATATATATATATATACACATAAGTATAAATATAAATATATATGNGGGGGGGGGGGGTACCATATATTCTATATATATATATATATACATTTGTGTGTGTGTGTTTGTATACGTATATGTATATGCACATTTATGTGTATATGTATATGTACTTGTATATGTATGGGTATATGTGCACGTGTATGTGCATATGTACACGTACATGTACATGCATATGTGTATGTACATGTTTATGTTTATGTTTGTGTATATAGCAAACATATATATATATATATAGAAATGTGCGTGAATATATATATATATATATATGTGGATGTATGGATGTATGGATGTATGTATATATATATATATACACACACACACACACACTTGACTACATACATACATACATACATACATGCATGCATGCATGCATGCATGCATGCATGCATACACACATAGATGCATACATACATACACACATAGATGCATACATACATACATACATACATAAACCATATATATATATATATACATAATATGTGGATATGGGGGCTGCGAGGCATTTCTGCACTGCTGGAAAATTCTGGCACCAGTTGGTATTGAAATCCAGGCAGAGTTTGCGAACCCAGGCGAAGTTTTCACATCTTAATTCTGGACCATCACAGAATATACGCCCAAGCGCAATTCACCGTTTCACCAATTCCCCAACGCACCATTTCACCAACACTTGTTTGGTCCTATGAGGTGACAGGGACAAAGCATTTCAGGTGGTTACGCCCCCCAAGCCATTTCACCAATTCATCCATATGGTCAGGCCCCGCCACCATTTGACCAATTCACCGTCTCACCATTTCACCAATCAATCAGGATGGTCCTCTGCGGTGAGGAGGACTAACCTGATGGGGGAAATGAACCTGCTGACTTCGTGAATTTGGTGTAGTGGTGAGGGGGCTTAGCCGTATGGGGGCAATGAGCGGCGAAATGGTGAACTGGTTTAGTGTCTTTGCAGCGAATGCAGATGGGGGCGGAATAGAACATTACGTACTCTTATAATAAATAAATATATATATATATGTATACACATACACATACATACTGTGCTGCTACAGGGTGATTTGTGTGCTTACTTTAATTGCAGATGTCCCGCTCCCGCGCATGTCGAGTCCAGCAACCCCTCTATTCGAAATGCCGTGTCGCTTAGATAACATAGCTTCCTAACCGCCTGAAGTCTCTCCCGTCTTCGTAATGTCACGACGCAGATGTCCATGCTTTCATTTCCCTGATAGCACAACATCTTTCCACATCTCAGCCTCTCCCCTTCGAAACTTGGCAGAGTCGCCAAGTGTCGTTCCGATCAAGGGCTCGGGAGGCTTTGAAGTTTCCATGTTCCAGGCTTCGGCAGCGGATTTCAATATGTTCCAAAACGAAACGGCTTCTTGCAGTCAAGTGTGGAAGTCCGCAGGTCTTCATGACCTCGAACGTGTTCCAGGCTGGCTGGATTCTGCAATTGAGCCAAACATGTTTGCGCTTGGTCTCGAGGTGCGGTGGGGCTTGCCGGTCTGGGTTTCTGCACTACAGTAGCTGGCTTCAACAATCTGTTTCACCGTCCACTTGTTCAGCATTGTACCAGTTTTGATTCCTAAAAGACTGGTGATCTTCACAGGCATGTGTGCTTCCACGCTTCTGAGACTAAGTAGATACATAAGTAGATTGATAGTCTTTGGTAGCATGTCTCTTATCACGCCAATTTTAGGTGCTCTGAGGAGGGGCATCCAATAGTTATTTTGGGGATGCCTGAAATCAATCTGCGAGGTCTACGGCGGCAATCGGCCAGTTTAGACCTTCCCGACTTTTTGGAGACTGCAAGACATGCTGTGGGCAAAGTTCCTAGACGTCGTAGCTCGGATTAGAACGCTCGATCTTTGAGAATCACTCGCTACGTCCAGGCTGGCTCGCCAACGGGCACGTGACTTGTTTCGACAATTGGGGGATATCCACTCTTGTGTTGCAATTGCGATGACTGTTGTATCGATGACGGCGACGATGACGAGGACAGGGTGGGATGTGGATTATTACGAAGGCGGTGATGATGGTGCCGCTGCTGATAGCAGACAGCAGCTGATAGCAGTGGTGATGGCGAGATGTGATGCTTATGTAGATGAAGGCGATACCCACGATGGTCACGTTGATGATAACAGTTTTGCAATACGTCGGGGTTTGTAGGTTTGCAGTGGTTTTCCGTCGTCAACACCTTTCTTCCTAGCGATCTGCCGTGGTACGGCCTCGTCCTCCGCCAGGAACATCTAAAGTGTCTTTCCTCGTGTGTCTTCGTGTCTGGTCCTTTGTCTCCGCAGCCTGACCGTAAGCCAAAAGCAACCCTGCACGTGGAAGCCAATCGAGCGAGACATCTTATTTCGTTGCGCGTTTGCTGTTGCATTAGCTGCAGGTTCAGCATAGTCACTATGCAGTTGCTGAAGCGTTGCGGCGCAAGTAGATGATCTATATTCTGGTATTGTCATGAAATACAGAATCTCTCTGTCTCGTAGTCTTAGTCCAGCAGTTGAGCGTGACATCCGCTCGGACAAGTCGTGACTTGTGGCTTGAAGCCGCATTGTTTTAAACATTCCTTTGGTGATGATGCGTGTGGCAATGATGGTTGTGCGACGATCATGATGACAGCCGCGTGCACCTATCAGCATTTTTGCCATGATCATCCCGACCATCGCTGTAAGTCCATAAGTACCAAGCTTTCCTCCGAATGGAGATCATTATTTCTTTCGGCACCGTCGGTTTTAGCATCCACGTTGGCATGAGCTCATCTCGACAATTTCAGCTTCGCTATCATCCCCGTTTGCATCACAAGTGTGGTATCACGTCCGTAGGGTTTCCATTTGACGCTGACTCAGGGGTCTACCTTGGGGAAACGTTTTTTTGGGGGAGCCAAGGAATATGTACGATCCCGCCAAGCAGCGATCAGCGCTCAGTCAAAGTGAAGAGAAATCCGGAGCCGGAGGTTTCGTTCTGTCCAGGAATGGCAACAGTCCCCGGGGGGGCGAAGGATGTGTCTGGTGACTGTAGGTGAAGGTTCCGGCTGTGCAGGTGCATCGCTGTGGCAGCATATCACATCTGCACTTGATGCGAGCATGCCTTTTTCCTGCAGTTTCTGAACTGTCCCAGTTTCGGGCGAAGGTCCCGGCTGCCGGATCCTGAATATGACAAGTACAAACCGAGAACCAAGCGGTGATTGCTGAGGCGAGGCCTTACGCAAGGCTCAGCTCCAGCGTGGCACCCCGCGCCAAGTACAGGCTGGTCCGAGGTTTAGGGTTTAGGGTTTAGGGGTTTGTGAAGCTCAAGCAGCCGGCTTACCTTTGCTTCTGCATGGGTTCTACACACGTCATTGTCAGTTGCGTGCGGCGGTACTGCAAGTATCGCCAGTGTCGCTAGCACGACATTCACCGCCCCTTTGGGCTTCAGAGTTTGCTATTGCTCGCCCCTTTTGCGGCTTAAGGTCTTGCATCTCATCGCACTACAGGTATTTTTGCGCTGTGGTTCCGGCAGTGTAACTTGTGAATCACATAATGTCAAACTCCTCGGCGAGTCCTAATGTAAATTGCAGCATTTGCCATTGTTCGGAGGCTTGATCTATTGCCAGTCAAATCAGTTGGAGTTCTGCAGTTGTGGCGACAGGAACAGCAACAGCCACAGCCCAGCAATTAATTTCATGTGTCGTGCAGTTCCACGAGCACGTGAGGTCACCTTACTCCAATGTGTGACTGCATGTCAGTATCAAAGCAAGTTGCGAATGGATGAGATAGCGTGCCGCTAAGGTTTGGATTGTCAAGACGTCAGCAGATCTTGCTAGCATCTTCAGAAAGGCTCTGATTCGAGTTGTAGCAACGCACGAGCATCGTCAACGGCAAGGTTCCCTGCATTGTCTGCAGGGATATCATGTTCTTGGACTCCCATAGCCCTTTGAAACGACATCGACCTGTCATCGGGTTCTCGTTGCAGTTTTCTGAAAGGCTTTGCTGATTTGGTTTGCGGCCGTGTTGATACGTTTCTCTGTTGGTGCAATGTTGTCTGCATTATCTATTGCACCAGTAACACTCGCAATGATGCCCGAAATATGGTCTTGGCGACCAAGACACGAAATCAATCACTGTCCTGTACAGCAGCAGGCGAGGCTGTCTGCGTGTACACTTTAAGAGCCTGCCACGACTTGACCTGAAAGCCCGAAAATTGGGAAGCCGAAGCCTCAAGCATTGCTTCCATCTCCAGAAGCTTGGTTATAGTCTCTTCGCGAGTCTGGGTTCGCAGGGTCAACAAGTAGAGGCAGCAGCCCTGCCAAGAGCGCGAGACTGCAAGGTACGTGGGACAGGGCCACGAGGGGATGGGGCAAAAGAGTTTCTCTATAGGGTTCTTTCGAGAACATTACAGTCTGTGCTTTGTTAGCTTCAGTAAGCATCTCAGAACGGCGACGGCATTAATAAACCTCACGCATCCAAAGCATGGCAACCTAGGGCCATGCGCGCGGGATTCCCAACAAAGACTTTAGGTTTGAGATAAGATGTTCCAGCCCATGAGGTCACCTTGCAGGCCGTGCTTGTTAGGCCAGGGCCGAAAGTGAAACTATCTTATGATGTCTGATCCTGACATTTCGCACTAGAGATTCCGACCTCTGTATGTGGAGCTTTGGCTCGAAAGCTCTCGCAGCCCGCACATCTGAGGCAAGGTTTGCAAGGTGTTGGACTAGGTTTTGGTCGAGGCTGGGAATGCCCACATCTCTCCTGAGGGGTTTGGGATAATGTGGCACCTTTTTTGCAGGCCTCCTCTCACCGCCTTGAGCAATATAACCAAATTTCGCCATCGTGTATTAGATTGGAGAAATCCATTATTTGGGGAGTGCACAGTTTGTATTGAAAGGCATTATGGTAGTAGTCTTGAAACTGGTAGTTGTTACTACTATGATTACTAGTCGTACTGGTAGTAGCAGTAGCAGTAGTACTAGAAGTAGTACTGTAGTAGTAGTAGTAGCAGCAGCAGTAGCAGTAGCAGTAGCTGTAGCTGTAGCAGTTGCAGTAGCAGAAGCAGTCGCAGTCGCAGTCGTAGTCGCAGTCGCAGTAGTAGCAGTAGTAGTAGTAGTAGTAGTAGTAGTAGTAGTAGGGGTAGTAGGAGTACGAGCAGGTGGAAGTGACGGAGTGGGAGGAGTAGGAGCAGCAGGAGTAGTCTGAGTAGTAGGAGTAGTCGGTGTCGTCGTCGTCCTCCTCGTCCTCGTCTCGGCGTAGTTGCAGTCGTTGTCGCAGTCGAAAGCGGATCTCCTAATCGATGCCGGCCCCTGCAGCCTATAGACACAGCCCCACCAGAGTCTCAATGCTGATATCCAAGTCCAAGTATTCTTCGGGTTTCACACCACCGAGCAATTGTATCACCGTGTGACGAAGTGCAAAAAACAGCGCCATGCGCAGCCATGGCGGAGACGTCACTGGACGATGCTTTTGCTGCCTTCTTGGAGGAAGTGCAGAAGGAGGAAGCGGCCGAGGGTCAGTTTTTACCAGAGATTTGCAGATTCGAAAGAGAGTGGCTCTGCTCTTGGAAGAAATCCCCCACATCCGACTGTTGCCGGAAGGATGCCAGCGAGGCTGCCTCGAAGCTGCTTTGCCTCAGAAAGCCTGTAGAGCACCAAAGAGTCCAGATCACCAAGAACGGGCTTTGGCGAAATGGTGGGGCCACAGTTTCTCGAGCCAGCCTCATTCCAACGTTATGCGGGCCGTGGGTGCTCACTCTTGTTTTGAATGTGGACCTGGGTTCATAAAGACATGAAAGGAACACGAAGGGGAACGGAGATTGACGTGTGATCCGTGTTTCTGTGTCTCTCACTGACGTTCACAAAAGCAGGCCCGTCCATTCAGGTGCTGCAGCTGTCACTGTGCTGAACCACTTGATTGCGACTTTGTTTCTGCCATTCTTGGGACAGCAGTTTTCGGGGGGTATTGAGCTTGGGAGACTGCAACACCTAGTCTCCGATAAGATCCACCAGGGTTGCGACAGGACTTGGACGGCCGTGGCCGTGCCTGCACACCCGTTCACAGCTTTACAGCTTAGCGTCGGCGCTTCAGAATTGTTTAGGATACAAGCCTCTTGCAACAGTCGAGGCAGCCGTTGTGTTACTTCTCATCCAAGGACCAAGCGTGCGCGTCTGCCCTCCGAGACCGAGGCCGCACAAGACAGGCACCGCAGGGAGATTGCAGCAAAGCGTGCACCAGAAACAAGGCGGCGGTGACAAGGCGCTTTTCGTTTTTGGAACGGGGAAGGCTGGAGCTGGTCTTTGGCAAATCGCTCTCGAGTGTCTTTATCGGAGGCCGCGATTTAATCCTTGGCCCGGACAAGACGACGGGACAGGGAAACGAGTATTCCACGTCACGTGTGAGTTCGCAACCAAGCTCTTCTGTACCCTGGCCTTGTGAAGAGGTAATGCTCAAATGAAAGGGGAAGTCATGTTTCTTAGCATCTGCCCCTTTCAACATTCCAATCCCGCTTAAATGTTGAGGAGAGAAGATTCGAGTCATCAGCCTTTCTGCAATAGCCACAGGAGTAGTACGCAGCCAGCAAGATGAAACAAGAAATGGTATGCACTGTGATGTGCGCAGACCTCTAGCTGTACTTGTTGACATCGGGCATGTCCCCAGGCGCACGAATCGTCTCCTTCCCAACATATGCGCTGCTAGGGCTGCTAGGAGTTCGATGCCTCTCTAGCTCTGCGAACCTGCCCGCCGAATGCCCCGCCCTGCCCCTGGTGCATGTTGCCATGGTCTTCTCAGCTCGCTTGACTTTTGACTTAGGCTTTCTTCGACCCTCTGGAGTCATGGCACGTTACAATCGCACTGACAGGCTGCGCGTGGCCGCATCGCTCAGGAAGGTGCGTCAGCCATCGGATCGCGTTACTATTTGCATTAGAGTTTTAGAATTGGCAGTCGCAGTTCGCAAGTGAGAGTGGGTAGGAGAGCTTTTTTCTGCCACGGAAAGCACTCGTTTGTGCGGCTGAGTGAGTCTACCGACAGCCGTTGGCAGTGTCCGTTCTCCATGCTCCATGCAAACACAGCCGGGCGTCTTGTAAGCCGAATTCATTTCATCGTTGCTTGAGTCTTGCCTCACATGGAGCTGCGGCCTTGATCTTATTATTTCGACTCAGGCTTGCTTGAATGCTTCGGAGGGCACTGCACCAGGCCTGTTACCTCGGCAAGCTCGTAGAAGTGCGGAAGCTGCTACGAGGCCCGATTGGGTAATTTTTGTGGGACTTCGGGCACGCTGTGTTCACGTGTTTATGGTCGACAATCTGCGACTACGCGTCGCGGTCTCATTTGCATCGGGTCCTCAGCACCAGCTGGACATCGACAATCTCCAGTGTACCACAGCACGCCATAGCCCTGTCGAGACACACTTCAAAATCAGCGTAGCAAGAGTTCCGTATCGTGAAGGATTTCCTGGATGTGAGTGATTGGGTGAGTGTTTCTGCGTGTGTGGTAGGCAGATAGGTGGGTTTTGCAGTTATACATACATACGTACCTACATACATACATACACCCATGCACACATGCATACATGCACACACGCACACACATCCGTCCGTCCGTCCGTCCGTCCCTCCATCCATCCATCCATCCATCCATCACTGCATGCGTGCGTGCGTACGTATGTACGTACAAACATACACTTATACATACACACACACACATGCATACATACATACATACATACATACACACGCATACATACGTACATACATGCATTCACCCATTTGCATACATACATATATACATACGTACGTACGTACATACATATAATAGATCCATGCATACATGCATGCATGCATACATACGTACATGGTTCACGACTGCGCGGGACGGCTGCCAGTGCTTCTGACCCCGAGTGAAGTGAAGTGAAGGTGGGCGCGCTTGCCGGTGGGGTACCTTTGTCCACGCACACCTCTGCTAAAATTAGGAAAGAAACTATAAGCGGCACACGAAAGAGAGTTTGATGACGCATGTACATGTTTCGACGGCAAGCACTTTCTGGATGCGTAAGTCCGTCTGAAGCGGTGCTAAAGGCTTTACACCCTTTGCTTTGTGCAAGTTCGGCTAATTTGATGTCCTGAGTCCTGAGTCCATGTCTTGATATGGCAATCTGAGCGGGGCACCTTTTCACTCTTGGTGAGGGTCTGAGGCCGAGGGCTCCCGCGCTCTATAGCTGGCATCTGTTTACATTGCGCCAGCACAAAAAGCCACTTAATTGCCATGAATTGCCTACACGACGCCCCAACATCCAGCTGCATCTGAAAAAGGTCTTGCAGCAGTGGACCGGCTTCTGGTCGTAGACGCAGCGGAAGAGGACACCACAAAGTGACGTTTTCAGGCTCGGGGCTTGATGGGGGCCTTCATTTTGGACATGTCATGACATTTCGCAATCTGGAGTATTTTCATGCGGATTCGTGTTTGCCCGCAGCCATGCGCAGCTCGAGGATGGCTTGACGGCCCTCCACCTCGCAGTCATCAGAGGCCGGAGGCCCTCTTGGGCTTCGGTGTCGGTGTGAAGAGTCGGCTTCAATCTCCGAGCACTACAGCCTCGGTATGCACGCAACAATGTTTAGAGACACGCCAGAACGACAGACGGATTGTTTGTTTCGAAATCGGATGAAGTTCTGAGGAAGATGTCAACACACCGTCACGAACCGTCTAAACCCTACAGTACTGCGATGTCAGCTGCAGTGCGACTGCGAAAGTTGAAACCGGAATGGCACGGCTTGGCCGACTCAGGACACGAAAGCGTCGCAACTGCGTTGCTTCAGGGACGTGCAGACGTCGATGCTGCCAGTTTGGCCGGCGACACACCGCTGATGTGGGCAGCCCATCAAGGCATGGACCACAGGGTTCGACTTGAGGTCCATTTGTGTTTGTGGCGCAAGGGGTCTTCGCAATGCTAAGGCTCCCAAGCTGGTGCGTTTTCATGATTGGAGAGGAAAGTTGGAGATCGGCTTCTTCGGATGAGTTGGCACCACGAGTTCACCAGAAAGGTAGGAACCCGGCACTGCTCCGATCTGCTCTCTTCCAGAAGCGCCCCTGGCCCGCTGCTCTGAAAGCCTGTCCCAAAGCTTCGATCTGAGACCTGAGGCCGCGACTCCATCTGCCAGCTTCTCTTGTCATGGGGGGCTGATGCCACGCTGAAGAATGCTGCGCAGCAGAATGCTGTGCCTCGGCTACTTGTCGTGACGTAAAACCCTCGCCTGAGCTGCAGGCACCGGCATAACATCTCAGTTGGGGGTTTGTGGTGATGAGGTTTGAGGCCTCGCCGTCATTCGCCGTCTCTTTCAGGACCCCGCCCATGAACAATCGATCACAGGTTGGTTGAATAAGCTTAGTTTGTTCCTGACCTGCCTTTGCCAATGAAAGACTTTCCTTGGCGGATCGGGCAGGGTCTTATGGGTTCCTCGGTTTGGGCTTCCTTGACGACATGGACATGTGCACATGTCCCGGAGTCACGTGGAAACAGGTGTGATGACTGACTTTGCGAGTGAAGTCGCTTGCATCGAAACGAGAGGATCGAGTGGCTGAGTAGGCAGGACTTTGTCCGATTGTTTTGGATTTGACGCAGATGCTCGTGCCGCCTAGCCGACCTGCAGGGCTCGTATCTTTCACAACCCGCGGACGACATAGAAGGCCGCCAACTCTTCAAAGACTGTTCAACGTCAAACAGTTTCGAGTGTTTCGGCCTCCGGTTACCAAGCGCGCTTAGAGCATGCCGGGCCAAGTAACCAGATTGCTATTCTGAGCTAAATTCAGAGGCTAGAACCAACCGCACTCTGAATTTTAGGAATCTTCGCCTCTCAGCTGCGATTGTCTCAGACTCCCATGGTGAAGGTTGCTGCAACAGCTATTCCCAGGCGAAAAAATCTTCATATTCAGTCAGGAAACTTAACTTGCTGCTTTGAGGCTGTGGGTCTGAAGGTTTGCACATTGATTCAAGCAAGTTTTCAATCATCCGTGCTGTAGTGGTGTAGAGCGGAAAATAACAATGTTGGTAGAATAAACGTGTCTAAAGCCTGTAGCATCAACGCAACAAGTGAACCTTCCTGAAAACGAATGTCTGGTGCCTGAGAACTAGTCTACTGTTTCAGTTATCCCATGCTGAAGCCAAGTCTTAGTGAGCTGTGGAATTTCTTTTTTCGTGGTCCTGGATTCCAAGACAACCCTGCAAG
Organism: Symbiodinium sp. clade A Y106; assembly: GCA_003297005.1. NCBI lineage: Eukaryota > Dinophyceae > Suessiales > Symbiodiniaceae > Symbiodinium > Symbiodinium sp. clade A. The sequence goes on from BGNK01004343.1 coordinate 47,105, forward strand.
ACGCTCTGTAATATCAATAGATAGATAGATCGATCGATAGATATGCTGACTAGATTAGCTCAGATCAGATTGGATGAGAACCAGAGAAAAGGGCAGCTGGACTCGTCCCCACAACATAGTTGGATGATACCTTGCTCGTTTAGGTGTACGGCACCGCACATATCCCCCGCTCCCCACCCCAACACCTCATTTTTCAGTCATGTTTTGCAACCATTTTCTCCAACAGCACAACCACTTCATCCCCCACACCCCTCAAATCAACAAATATTTTCTCAACGGCATCTCATCAACTTTCCACCACGTGTTCCCAACTTTTCAGACCTCACTTTCGCTTTCCAACCCGTCCAAATCTTCTGTAGAGCATGCCAACAGCCCTCACCCGCCCAAAATCGCACCTTTTTCCTTTCAAAAATTGAACAGATTTTGCCACCTTCTTCACCAACCCTTCAAGAACCGCAACCCCGCAAGCACTGTTCCACAACGTTTTCCATCAATACCTGCCCACTTGCCCCCCCAAGCAGCAACCATCTACCGCCTGAAAAGAGGCAAGGCCCGCCTAATGGTATTGGTGTATCTTGAGACGGCACTGTAGCGATTGAAAGGGCAGCCGTGGGCTGTGAAAGGCTTGACTGCAACCACGGTAGCTCATCCAGACTTGAGGGATCACCAAGTCCCCTCCAGCCCAAACCCGAAACAAGTCTCTTTACGTTTCCGGAAGAAGCCCAGGCCATGCAGGCCGCATATCAGGGCTTCAGACACATCAAGACTTTTCTGGATGCCCAGCGGCAGTTGGTCTTTGCTGAAATCTGCTCCAGGCTTAGGCTTCTTTTCTCCATATCTTGCAATACTAAAGGATTGGGGTAGCCAAGCCCTGTCAACGGTCGATTGCTGCGACTTGCCACACCAAGGACCACCACGACGCATGGAAGGCTACAGGCTAGGGGTGGCCAGGGTGAATTCTCGAGTGCATTCTGTGAGGTCCCACTTGCGGGGTTTGTCCGGCTGTCAGGTGAATCCGCGACGACGCCGGGCTCCAGTGCTTCAGCCGCCGCCGCACGTCGGGCTGCGAACCTCGCAGAGGTGCCTTTGACCAGGCATTTCGAGGGTCCGTGAGGACGGCTCTTTTTAGGCGTGTTCCGCCTTGAGCAGTTCAAGGACAAGTGGCGACTGCGTGGAAGCTTTGCAGGCAGAACTGCTCGCTCTCGCTCACTCTAGCATGAAGTCTAGATTGTCAGGATCTAAAGCCCGGTTCAATCCAGTGCCGGTCTGGATTTCTCACCGTCTGACAGGGCAAGCTTGTTCATGTCTCGGCACAGCCGAGATTCATAGCGTCATAGCATGTCATGGCCCTCTGAGTGCAGCACAATTAGTAACAGTCGTTGTTGCCGAGGTGGCACAGTCGCTGCGTGAGGAGGCGGAGAGAAAAGAGGACCAAAGTGACTTAGGCTACTCATTCGGTTCAGGGTATGCAGGGGCTGGACTTCTAAAGCAATCGGGGCCGATCTGCTGTCCTGGTGGCTCCACGGACCATGCGGGGTCACGGGGTCTTCCTGCCCTCCTTGTTGCATTCGTGAAGCGGCCGAATCTACCCGGGCAGAAAGCGCAATCACCTGAACCTGCGGCTTTAACTCTGCTTCCCATGCCACGACGAAGCACAGGATGATGCTTTCTGGGCCTCTGTGCGTGCACGTCGTGATCGGGCTTCCGGCGATGAAGAGCTCTTCCGCGACTTTGCAATTCGCCTCACATGCGAGGTTCGGCGGTCATTCCGGACGTGTCGCCGCCTTTTCGACGGTCTAAGCCGTTGCTCCCAGCATCTCTAGCTCCACATGAGCCAGCAGCCGCGGAACCGAGGTGTCGACAACCGCAAAAGGCCCGAGCGTCTCCCACACCTTCGAGGCGGAAATTCCAGACTTGGGTAACCTGGTCTAGGAGGCGGTCAGAGGTGAGGCCGAGTCCAATGTTGCGCTCGATTCGGGGNGGGGGGGGAGGGGGCGAAGGCACACCCGTTTCTGGCCCAGTGCGTCCGGAAGCCCTCCTTCCGATCAAGGAGCCTCGGCGCCTGCCAGGCCACTTGCGCCGGGCACTTGGCAGACTGTTCAGGGTTGAGGTTCAAGAATCCTGAATCCTTTCTGTTTGTGAATGAAACTGTGGGGCCAGAGAAGTTGCAGAAGCTTCGCAAAATTCCAGTGGAATCGCGCCTATGTAGGTGGGACTGAAGCCTTCTTAATCCGGCGATCAATTACAGACAACGAAACGGTGTGATGTGCTGCCTGCAGGGCGCTAAGTTGCATGGCTGGCGGTCATACTGCACCACGAAGAATTGAATGTCCCCGCTTCGGCATTGCTTCTCTCGCACTTCCCTCCTTGACTCTTTCGGCTTTCTTGGCTGACCCATGTCAAGTTGATACAAAAGGGCATAGGTCTAAGCCTTAGTTATAGGCTGCTTCTGCTGGCTGAGCTGTGCTGGATCTGGGACCTTTCATGATTTACAGGCCTTGCGCGCTCAAAACTCGTGTCCTATACACACCAAAGAATCCCTCCGCAACCCGTTCAACATCAATGCCTGCCGTCCAAACCAGAATTCCTGCAACGTTGGAGCTCCATCCTTGAAGGGGCCTGTTCTGCTTTCTCTCTGGAGTCAAAGCGTACTGCTTGTACTGAAGGTCGTCCTGAGGCTTAACGCAAGCTCCTACGAGTATCATCGCAGCCTGAGGTGGGCCTTATCGGGTCTTAGAGCTGGGCCCAGAGTCTTGGAAGCACGAAGGTTGCCTGTCGTTTATGGTTCTAGGGTTGACAATGGCAGGATCTGTGCCCTGCAGCCATGATGCTGGCTTCTCGCTTCTTAGTGGACGGGTGCTTTAGTGTGGTTCAGCAGTTCAGCCTTGACGTGTCCAGTGGGTCAGCCTGGTTCGCTCGCGAGTTCGTTTCGTCCCCTTGCATTCTCTGATAAGAGGCAGTTGCTTGCGAGAGGCTTCGAGACTTCAGGTCCGAAGCCTTGAGTGTGTACAGTACTGTTCTAATTCAGGCAGCAAGCGCGGATGATGTGCGGAAAGCCTACCGGAAGCTCGCCGACGCCCAAGCTGGGACTAAAGTTGGCGCCGTGCTAATAATGCAGGCTTCGAGGCTGTGCGGCAGGCTGTTATCTACAACTTGGATTGCATTCTAAGAGTCCATTCACATCCAATGCCTCAGCTGCAGGTGCTGGGTGCTTGAGATCCCAAGTTTTGTATCTTCTGCGCACGTATAGAGATTGGAAATGGATTGCAATATGACTAGTAAAGCCGACTGTGCTGTGGATCGTATTCCTGCAGTCATAATGAATGGCGTTGAGACTTAGAATGCTTTTTTTTTTTCTGTTTGTACTGGGCATGCAACTCACCCAGAAGCCAAGCTCACAGTCAGCATGCACGCGTCCTTTCCATATCAGATGCCTATTATAAGGGACGCCGCAGCACGTGATTCTAGACTTGACCTGTTCACCACCCATCTTCATCGCCATTGAAGGGGCAGCCATGCCGCACACCCTCAACCCTCCCATCGGCCTCGCCCGCAGAAAGGCCTTGCTACATCATCCAGACAAGAATCCTGACGACCCGGACGGTGCCAAGAAGCGATTCACGGAGGCTTGCCACGCAAGCTTGCTGGGAGCAGTTGGGCAATGACATGTCAGTTCAGTTCAGTCCAGTTGAGACCAGACAAGTTCAACAGCAGCAGCAACAGTAGCAGCAGAAGCAGAAACAAACGACTGTAGCATGAACCATATAGGCTGTTGACCGTCGTCCTCGTCGTCGTCAGGAATGAAGTTGAGTGTCAGGACATTGAGAGCAGACCACCTTCCAAGGAAATCCTAGTAATTCTGGAGTCAGGAGCTGACATGTAGTTGGCACTTTGGTAGGAAGGTGCCAGAGCGACGCCGAGTCGAGTTTCGAAACGCTGGATGTCAGTTAGTCAAGTCCGTTCTTCAACAGATTCCCACATTGCTGCATTGCTGCCAGCTGTGTTCTTCCTTGCTCTTGTCACCACCATCAGTCTTCCTCCTGCAGCGCGAGCCCCTTTGTGACCTGGTGTCCGGCAGGTTGCCCTGGCGTATGAGGCCATTTGCGCTCATCTGACCCCTCCTGTGAGCTCACGCTGAGGTGGCTCGAGGCTCGAGGTTGGACTTGTTCTGGTAAGATGGTGTTTGTGCAGGCGTATGCGGGCCTTCTTGTCCTTTACTGTGGAAGTGGTGAAATGAAGCAAAAATGCTCGCGCTCGTGTGGAATTCCCTTCCGCCAAACAACTATTTCCAAGTGCTTGCTTTGCGCATAACGCGTAGCCCTACTCCGTTGACCTGTTGCGGTTCAGCTGCATGTGCTAACATCAGCGCGGTCTTGCGAAGAGCACTTTCGTGGCATCATCATCATCATCATATTCATTCATTCATTCATTTATTTATTCATTCGCACGTGTGCAGCCGCTACGCAGCTGTTGAAGTGTAAGTAGCATCAGAAAGCACAGTAGAATCAGTAGAAGCATGCAAAAGAAGTGCCCGTAGCCGTAGCGTCGTCGCTGTAGTAGTAGTGTCGTACCGGTATGAGGAGAAGGAGCAGGAGCAGGCCAAAAGCCAAAGGCCCTTCAGGGAACCCTGCCTCAACAGCAACCCGAAGGCTCAAAAACGTAGCAAAATGGCATCTGAACAAGTCGTGATCTTTCTCCACATCGAGTACAACGAGGCCAAAACTCGAAAATTAGAACAGCGTCAAGTATGTCTCGAAATGGTGCCACAGCAACAAAACATCCCCCCCTCAGAAAGAGTACAAACGGCTTACAACTCGAGAAATGTCAGCTTCAGACAGGCAAAAGGAACCCACCCTGAGCCCAGAAGAAGAAGCCGTAGTAGTAGTAGTGGTGGTGATGGCGGTGGTGGTGGTGGCGGTGGTGGTAGTAGTAGTAGTAGTAGTAGTACAAGCAGCAGCAGCAGCAGCAGCAGCAGTAGCAGTAGCAGTAGCAGCAGCAGCAGCTGGAGAAGTAGCAGTAGCAGTGTGAGTGGGAGTAGGAGAAGGAGCAGGAGTAGGAGTAGGGGAAGGAGTAGGAGTAGGCTGGTGCTGGTGCTTGCAGTGGTAGTAGTAGTTGTAGTAGTAGCAGTAGGAGTAGTTGAGTAGTCGTCGTAGTAGTAGTAGTCGTCGTCGTGGAAGTTGTGGGAGTAGGAGTCGGAGTAGGAGTGGAGTCGGAGTTGGAGTTGGAGTAGGAGGTGCTGCTGTGGTGCTGGTGCTGCTGGTGGTGTAGGAGTAGGAGCAGGGTAGAAGTAGTAGTAGTATCCTAGTAGTGGTAGCAGCAGTAGCAGCAGTAGTAGTAGGGGAAGTAGTAGTAGTGGTAGTAGAAGTAGCAGCAGCAGCAACAGCATGAGTTGTAGTAGCAGTGTAGTAGCTGTACTGTAGCAGCAGCAATAGCGGCAGTAGTAGAAGTAGTAGTAGTAGTAGTAGTACTAGTACTAGTACTAGTTAGTACTAGTAGTACTAGTACTAGTGCTAGTACTAGTACTAGCACTAGCACTAGCACTAGTACTAGAGTGCTAGTGCTCGTGCTAGTGCTAGTGCTAGTACTAGAACTAGTACTAGCAGCAGCTGGTGGTGGTGCTAGTAGCCGGCGTAGGGGCAGCAGCAGCAACAACCTGGCAGAGAGCGTCCAAACGCTGCGAGCATCAAAGTATCGTGACGTCGCCATCGCCATCATCATCAGCATCATCATTATCGTCATCAGAGTCATCATCATCATCCTCATGATCACGATCATGGGTGTCATCGCCGTCATGTTTGTGGTCATGTCTTTTCCCTGGGTAGAGGCTGATGAAGACGAAGCAGACTGCCGACTGAGCTGGCCCGTCACATATCGCGTGAGGAACAAGAGCTGCACACATGGTGGCCTGCTGCAGCTACTTCGGTCTGAAGTCGCAGGCATTTGTTCAAGGTTGCAGAGATGCTGGTCCTTCGTGTGTGCAGGTTACAGATATCTACGGCCACAACGTGCCAGACACAGATACTGGTACCATGCGCCACGACTTGCTGAAGGCTGCATCACGTGGACGGCACAGCGGCTTGAGCCCTGATGGAAAGACATGGTCTGCCGGACTTTTGACTAAGCCAGCTCGTGTCAAGCCAAAGCCCTGAGCGTTGACCCAACTAAAGCTGAAGCCATGTCGACGACCTCCACGTTGAGGTCTTGGCTATAGGAGCTGCTGTCAAGACGCTCTCCAAGCCCGGAGCTTATGACAGCTTCTCGCATCACAAGGCTGGAACCAAGATTCAAGTTTGGTATGTTCTGGGGCAGGTACTGAAGCATCCACCCATAATGGGTTCGTGCCAGGCTGTCTGTCGATGGCAGTCGTTCGGTTCCATGTCTTGTTGGTTTCCGGTCGAACATCAACCTCAGCTCGTGGCGCGCCTGCACTGCAGCTGCGGCGGTTCCACACTCGGAAGTAGTATATGCATACTTTGGTCTTGGTACGTGTTCTGCCGTGATCTGGACCTAGTACGAACTCTGCAGGTGAATCAAGCGCAACTGTATGATGCTTGAGCTAGCATCATGATACAAAGCAAGGATGTCAGAAGATCGGTCGAGCTGGGTTCGGAGAGCTAAGCAGAAACCTTATCTGCAGCCAGCCGCACAGTTTTTCATCGGCAATTCACATGAGACGGTTCAGTCGAGCTTTCCCATGGGTTGAGGGCAGGACCTGTCCGGAATGGACTGAAACGCATTTTGGGTTTTCGACTTGGGGCAGCTCAGCAGAGTTTCATTCAGGAAGTGCAGAGAAAGCATCGGACCTAGGTAGAACATATGCATCAGGATATTGAAGAAGCCTGATTCTGATGCTTGTGAGGAGTCTTGTGGGTGGATGGCTGTTGGTCCTTTCTTTCCTAACCACTGACATGATAACGCCAACAAGTCGCCCCCACCAAGGCCAAAGCCGGAAGAAGGAGCGGGGCTCGGAGGGAGCCTATCCAGCGTGGCTGAGGTAGGAGGCTCTCAGCCACTTACTCAGGAGCTGTTTGGCTGGTCTGTCTTCGTTCCTGATGATCTTCAGCAGGTTGAAATCCTCTTCAATTCTGCTACTACTTGCATGGACGCTTGTGTGCTGGAACTGTGGTGATTGCATCAACCGAGGCTTGCCGCACCGTTATATTATCACAGTGGGAAGTTTAGCGGTTGACTGACGCTTCGCATGGTGACATCCTTGGAGCATCACAGAACGTTGTGATGCGGCACCTTGAGCAAAAGGCATTTTCGGATTATTGGTGAGCTCAGGGTATTCGGTGCACATGCAATGGGCTGCGTGTTGGCTTGTACTCTGGGGTGTGAAAGGCGATGCGTTGAGTACTTTTTCAGCGTCTACTTGGGGACTAATTTTGCCTAAGGCGGTGCGTTCAGCGTCTAGTTGGGGATTCGTGGTCGGTTTAAAACA
>BGNK01004344.1:854-55765 GCA_003297005.1 Symbiodinium sp. clade A Y106
CGACGGGCCCCGGCGCGATGCGCCTTTCATCCATCCAAAAAGACGTGCCCGTCGTTAGTAGCCCTTTTGGTTCGTCGGGTGTCGTGCTTGTGGTATTCGGGCATAGGCATCCGTCAATCAGCACAAGAAAGGCTCCTTCGGGCGTGGAGACTGCGATTGTCATTGGAGCGCAGAATGCGGTCCTGGCAGCTGGATGGCACTGCAATCCAAGAAGGTGCCACTCTCGAACTATTGCATTGACTTGAGGTGTACAACAAGACCTCGGGCATCAGAAGTCTGATTAGACAGGCCTTCAATACCTAGCACTTCATGAGCCAGCTTGCCAAAAAAAGACATGGCTGGAAAGAGGCTGGTGCTTTCGTTCCAGCGCCTTACGAAGAGATCCTCAGCGAGCAGCAGGCACCAAGACCGTCTTTGAGTGTGAGTCGCATGTGCGAGGACTGTGTAAGCATCCTTTGACTTGTTTGCAGGCTGTTCTTCTGGAGCCCTTGCAGTATGCTGTTGTCAAAGATCTCCTCACTGGCGAGGACACGGCTTGTTTACCGCATGTGTTCATGTTCTCACTGCCCTTTGCTGGAGGCACGGAACGAGGTTGGGCCGCAGCTGCTCCAAGCAGGTGCTTACGAGGCCAGGTTTTGAGGAGCAGAATTGATTTAGAGTCTTCAAGCTTGTTTGCGACATGCCAGAGCATCCTGGAGACCAAACGGAAGCTCGTTCTGGAGAAGGAGCGACAGAGCGGAGATCTGGAGATGTGTCGTACAACCTTACTTGACCGCTTCTCAGGACGAGTACATCCAATTCCTGGACAAAAAGACGGGCATGGAGCGAGTCCTGCGAGGCTATTGCTGTGACGGAACGACATGCTGCCTGTCCATGTGAAAATCTGAACTTTTTCCCCCTGGGATGGGTGACTCATCCTTCATTCCTTGATGTCTGTCCGTCGTAGTCTCATGGCCAGATACTGTGATGTCATGGGGTGATCTGTGATGTGTGCTGCTGCCGCCCCCAGGTACAGGTCACATCGCACCATCTTTCAGCGGAAAATGTAACATGTCGCTTCTGCGCATGCGAACGAACTGCTGATGTTGCACTATAGAGTCCTTAGTGTTTTGATGTAGCTGTCGCGTTGGTGTTTCATAGATGCCGATCGAAGCAACACATTGAGAGGCGTGAGTCTATGGTCGTCGTCTTCTCATGTTGTGCCAGCCTTCGTCTTCTCATCTTGTGTAGGAAGGTTTGAAGTTCCCATTGAAAGCTCGGTGATGCCATTCTTTCATTCGCAAACATGTCAGGTGGTAGTCTTCTAGCTTCTTGCGACCACTGTGAGTGACGTCATATCCGTTTCGGAGTCCCCTTCCCAGCCTTTGGTATTTTGTTCCAGTCATTTCTCGACTTGGTGAGGCATCCCAGTCGCGGGTTACGATGTGCATCTGCTCACTGACCGGAGTTTCTATCACGCCTTAGGTTGTACGACGCTGTAAGACCGACTGAATTACCGTAAGAGCAGGAAAGAACTGACCCAACGACTGGTGACAACAGCAGTTGGTCAGTTGAGCGCACGGAGCACGGTCCTGCTCGCAGGGCCCGACCAAGTCGTGCCCGAGCCTAATGAAGAAGCCGCAGATGGAGTTCAGAAGGCACCCCCCGGCGGCACTTCCTCCGGGGTGTTTCTTTTCGTGACCGGTTTTCCCATGCAGACACCATCGTTCAAGCTTGGCCCGTCGGTCCCACGATCCGAGTGTACAGACAAGGGTGCCCGCTCGCGGTGGTGGCTTTTCGTTGCTGATCATGCCTTTCGGCTTTGCGAGGCGGTCTTCCTCACCGACCAGCAGGCGGTGGTGGTCCTCAACAGGAGAAAATTGTGCGGGTCTACTCGAAGTGGGCGGGCTTGCAAGCAGTCAATTGGACTTGACTCTGAAGGACTTCTGGACAAAGACGGCTTGAAACCACAAACGGGGTTTTCTTTCCGGCCGCTTACGAGAAGGTGCTGGAGGCTGTGGCTGTGTCAAGCGGCTTTCATCCCTCGCGGCATCTTTCCGTCTCTGCATAGACACCAAAGAGGTGCGAACGAAATACGTGGTCCTGACCAATCAGGCTCACCGGCCAGCGCTGCAGTTCTGGTATTTAGACAAGCCCTGCACCGGCAGGCCGCTGTGACAAGAGATGTCCTAGGTGGCCTGGCGGCATCTGCCACACTGCCACTCACTCCAACGGTGCGCCTCAGGGATCAGTCATCAGTCCAGGTGCACTTACGATGATCAGTGGAGCAAGCGGCAGCACAGCTTTCTTCTTGCAGCCCTATGAGGCGAGGCGGAGCCGCTTTGTGATAGCCCAGATCTGTACCACCAAAAGAGGAGCTGGTGGAAATGCAATGGTCCGTGTACGACTCTCCGGATGCACAGGCTCGGTGCTGCGGCGTTTACGGAGTTTGGGGCTTATGGTTCAGCGATGGGAGTAAGGGTCAGTGAAGAGATCCACAATCAGGCCTGATTTCTGCGCATCTACCAGTTTCATCGTGATTGCGACGGTTTGATTTGCGTTGCTTGTCACGAGAGCGAGTCCTGTGAGGACTTAGCTGGAGTTGTGATTTATTCAGAATATTCATTCGAAGGCATGGAAACGTTATTCATTCAATGAACAATCAACCTTTTCAGGCTGATGGGTCAGTCCGCCCTGAAGGATTTATGAGACTCAGTCACTTTGTGCAGCTGCTGAGGGCGGTGACGTGTTGAAATTCATGAAATTCCAGGGGTACGGTGCGCGGTACGAACTTGCCCCAGGGGGCAGCATCGGTCGAATTCACTGTCTTATATCGATTCTAATTCTAGTGAAGACGAGCCAAGATCAGCGTGTCGGGTTGGCCTGAAGTAACGAGGCAGGTGGGCCAGGCCTGTAGCCCAGTTTCTGACGAGTTCAACAAGAAAAGCCCCAGGGCTCCGGAGAAAACCCAAAAGCGAGCGTCAGCTTTGTCTCTGAAATATCACTCTTAGATCCTGATGTGAGTGGTAGTCGTCGTGAGTTTGCTGCTTCAGCCGGGCACCGGAGGTGTCCGTTAGGGTTTTGACAAAACCATTTGCCTGCTGTGCAGTGCTCCTCGAGATCTCTACTGTGCAAATTTGTTGAATGCTGCCCTGTGCCTGATGGGAAGGTCGCGTGCAGTGCTGCAAAGATCTTGCGATGGGCCAGGGTGGTGAAATTTGAGTGTGTTGCAGGATCCGGTTCCGAAGACCACGGTTTCCATGATCGATCTGCGAGCTCAAAAGATGCTGCTTGACCTTACTTGACAGCTGCCTGAATGCATGCTCGTGATTGGCTTGAGCAGCAAGGTTCTTCAATGTGGAAGTGCGAACCAGCGACAATGTGAAAATGCGACTGGAGGGTACGGTCTTCTGGCAGGTGAAGGACAGAGTGCGAAGTACATGATGTACTACAACTGTTCCATCAGCCCAAAGCATGTGCGCTAGTGTGCTCCTGAGCTTTTGCACATCTGGCTTCAGCCACAGGACGTCCTCACCATGATTGCAACGACAGCTGATCCTGCCGGTGATGTGTCGCAGCGGGCGCGGAGTGGACTAGTATCAGCAGTAAGCCAAAACACCTTTGCAGCCGTTGCCTTAGTTTGGGCGTGTGGGCAACATGTCACAGGTTGGGTTTGCAGAACTGTTGCTTGGATTTGCTAGCTGCTAGGTCTTCATGAGTCAGTTCAACAACATTACTGCGCAGGCATGGGTGCAAGAGCTTCAATGTGGGCCTGGTCAGTTAAGTTAGTTTTGGAGGAGGTAGAAGCGACCACTTGTGGGCAGTTTTGTCGGCATCAGGCTTACGCTCAGCAAGCAGCCGACGGCTTTTACAGCTCACGTGGTGTGGAGCTGCAAAGCATGGAGATGACCCGCTACGACATGGTAGATCAGGAGTTGACCCAGAGTGAATCCAGATCTGTCGAAGGCATCGGTGGTTGCTTCAAAATGTGAACTGGCAAGTGAACGGACCGGAGGAGACTGCAGACATCTTGCAGCTGATCATCCAGGAAAGCACGAACCGCCGTGGTCTGAGATGTATCGCATTGGCAAGCGGGCATGGGTGTATGTTGCCCGTACGACCCGGCTGCAGCTTCGATCAGCTTATAAGATGCTTGCTTGAGGCATCAACCGCTTGCAGCAGCAGGAGAGTGAGAACGATGTCTTAGCAGCAAAGCTGGTGGCAGACATTCAGCTGCTCGCAATGCATGTGTGACCGTGAGCTGCTTAAACGGCTTAAACACCATTCCCGGGCTGTTGACGGAGGTTGGAGCAGCAGCGTACTGACTTCATCCGAACGCAGGTCCAGCCTTTCTCGAGTCTAGAAGTTCTTGGCGGACGCTCTGTTCTTTTGCTCAAAGCGCTGGCCAAGGCGAGTAACCAGAAGTTGGCAGCTCTCTTAGAAGGACAAGCTCAAGGAACTGAGCTCGTCGCGACCTCAGCTCACAACTAAGACTCTGTGCACACAGCGACACGACAGTACCGACGGAGGTGGAAAGTGCTGCAGCCTTCATTGATGGTTTGAACGAGACGGTGCCGGATGTGGCAGACCGCACAGAGTTGTACAGGCAGCACGGCAGCACGCATCGCACGCATCGGCACGCCATGCAGCTTCCTCCTCTTTTGCGGCTTCGCATCCTGCGATCGCCCATCGCCAGGATGCACCAGCTCCTGGATGCACGGAACGCGGACACGCAGAACTTGGCCTCGGGCCAGGCCGGGGGAGGGGGGGGGCGCGGGCGCGAGGGAGAGGCGAATGAGGCGAGAGCTGCGAGGGCCTAAGGGGGCCTGGGGTGCCTAGGGGGGTGTCGGCGAGATGGAGACCGTCATTTTTCCCTGCTTTCGCAGGCCCAGCTCTTCCTCACACCTTCCAATCTCAATTTGCAGCTGAGAATGGCAAACGACGAGCTGTAAGCTGTGAGTCTTCCCCTCCGCTTGTGGTGTTGGTCCGTTCTGCCATGCAGAACGATCTTTGCATAGTTCCAGCTTTGTGTTGTGCAGCAGCTAAGCTCTGCTGTTTCCGTCTTCATGCCCTGGTCTGAAACTAACTGTACCGGGGCACAGACACTCAAAGCACGAGTATGCAGGTTTTCTTCTGTTCACATGATTCAGCCAGCTTTAGCATTTTCTGACGCAGTGGCGCAACGTAGGCATGGTGAAACCAGCTGTTTTGAGCGGAAGTCTGTCACAGCACACGACGTGGGCGGTTGGCAGCGCGCGTGCCCTGCCAACTGTGCCTCATGCACTGCAATTTGACATGTTCCGCGTCCCAGTTCCAGCACCCGCGATCTAAATGCAGCGGCTTTTCAATTCTCACTGCCGTGATGCTGATGATTGTGATGGTGCTCGTGGGAGAGTGAGAACAAGCATTGCTGACACTGGTGACTGCAAGGAGTCAAACTGGCCATGGCGAAGTGAGAAGCAAATTGACCCTTGCAGCTACATGCCGACCAGACCGGCAACGTTTACCCAGCTCCGAAGGAGCCCGTGGACGACATCGATGTAGAGGGAACGGAAAAAGGCCGCCTACATTTCTTGGAAGCATGCCATGCTTTTGATAGCTTCTGCAGAAATCCGTGCAGACTGAAGTTCACACGTTGCATGATGAATCGCATGCCCCGACGTTTTTCACTGTGAAATGCCGTGTATACGTGGTGCAGCACGGGTGAGGGACACGTGCCGATGTAGTTAACGGGACTTGATGTTGCCCCCCGAATCCGACGTGAAATCGAAGCCTTCGCCACTGTCTGTTCTTGTTCTTGGGCCGACGGCTTTTGGGACTCCTACACACGAAAATCATTTGGGCCTTTGGAAGGAGCAGGACGAGTCTGGGCGACCGTTCTAGTAGTGTCATGGCACGGTCGGGGTTGCAGGGCGCAGCATCGGCCCAGCTGTCGCATTTCGGTTGTCCGGTGTCCGCAGTGCGGCCAATCAGTTGATGAACACAGCCTCTTGCCAGGATTGAGCAGCATACCACCTGCTAAACGGATGTTAGTCATGCGAACCACAATGCAGGCAGGCTACATATGCCAGACACCCCAATCTCATGTCTTTACTTGCATTGAGCGAGTGAAACCCGCAAGCCACAGTCTGCGAGGATTAGCAAGTCGTACAGCTTTCGCCACGTTTTCATCCGAACGGAGGGCCAATGTGTGTTTTATGATGTTTTTCATTCAGCTAAATGCGGGTTCAAGGCAGATGTGCAGTTGAATGTTGTGCAGCTTCCTTTTTGCGTTTTTCCGCTGCACCTGCGGCATTTGCGGACCAATCCATGCTACCTGGAGCAGTATTGAGTCTGACGTCTTTGCGGGAGTGTGGTGTGCACATGCGCGCACCCACGAAACGAAGGACTTTGCAAACACGTCATCGTGCATCATCGAACTATATCGAAACTAGAAAGCCGAAACCAGTTGCTGCGCTACAAAGCATGAGCTGTTGCTGCATGTGCTATTGCGTACAACCGAACCGGATGAATTCGGCCCAACTATGAAGTTCAGAGTCCTGAGAAACGGTGGAGCCAAGATAGCTGAGCTTCAGGCGTGCAGCTGTCACAGCACCTGTCTGCGCCAGCATATTTCTGACACACAGAAGACTGTCTTGATCGCTGTGACGATCAAGCATCGACAGCTGTGACTGTGACGTAGTGTTCGAACTGTCATTTTTTATCATCCTTCACGGACATGGACATTGCTTCTCGCACCTGTGCCCGAGGCAGGCTCCACATGGGCAAGAAGGGGCAGGCAGCGGCGCCAGAGGCTGTCGAGGCTGGGCAAGAAAGAGGGTTCCAACGAGGTTTCAGCCAGAGGCGCCGTCATGCACGCCTGAGAGGATCCAACTGACGATGAGGAGGAACGAGAGGCTGGGTTGTGCTGAGAGAAGCTTCCTGAGCCGATGTATTGGTAGTGCTAGATGGTGATAGTGCTAGTGGGAAGTAGAAGGAGTTTTGCAGCCAGTGCAGGTGGATGCGCCACTTCCACCCGAGGCAGTTTGGTCCCCGGCAGATGAGGAAAAACTCAGACAGCGCCAAAACAGCGGGATTCACCCGAAGGCCTCCAAGATTCTTGAGAGCTTGGACTGGCAGGCGCCGTTTTTGCGACAGAGCGCTGTCCGCCCCGTCCAGCTTGATTGGTGTGACGAATTTGGCAGGTTTGTGTGATGCCATCTACGCGGCAGAGATATTTCTATTCTAAGACAAGGTGCCCCAGCTCTGCAGCTGTGCCTCGGATTTTCTGCCCCGACTTGCAGGCGGCAGGCACGAGTGCAGCCGCCCTACCATTCCATTTTGGGCTTGGAGGACCAAACCTCGTATCATCCCAGTTGGCTTGGTCGTGCATGGTCTGGTACATGGATGGTGCAGCCGCGAGCATCATGAGCACGTGAGCAGTCAAAAGCCGCATCAGCATACACACTTCTCTTCACCTGCACCTTGTTCAGACATACAGAGAGTACAGACAATATGAGAGTCCTGCAAGTGTCGCCAGCTCATAGTTGGCCGCACTCTTCAAGCCCAGCAGACTCTTTCGACGGCTCCTAGACCGGTCGGATTGCATCTCTCAGGCAGCAACCGCTGCACAACCAGCCGCCACGGGCAGCCTCCATGCTTCCTGAAGGTGCAGAGATTTCGCCAGGCCATTTTGGTAGCTTGTGTTTCTGTCTCCTGTTCTGAAGGCTCATCTGCTGTCGGCCTGGATTTGTGCCTGTTTGTGTTGTGGGGGCCTCAGGCTGTTTGGTGGAAGCAGGGCTCGGTGGCTCGCGGGGTTTTGCCGTTCCCGGTTGGTTGGCTTACCAGGCCCCTTGCTGCGCGGACATGGGCTTCTGCAGTGTTGGTCCGCCTCGACCTGGAGGTGGTTTGAGATGCGTCTGTTCTGCCAAAATCTCGATTTGCACCTAGGTTTGCCTAGCTGGGTGTCCGTTTGGTTAGGACTCTGCAGGTGCCTTTATGTGTAGAAGCAGGCATGCAAGCTAGCGGGGGTGTGGTAACATGATGCAACACTCGATTGCGTCGCCCCAGAAGGCCGTAGCCAACAACACACTGTTTCTCCTATTGAAGGAATGCCGAACGATCGATGGCTGGTCCGACCGAAGCTTACATACAGTCTCATGAGTCTGAACCACGACGAGCATATTAGTGCCAAACATCGTTCATGTCTCCACAAACACTTCTGTACATAGCCCTGGTTAGCAGGGTGCGATGTCGCAGCATCCACAATTGCAGACAAGAGCTTTGGCTGACTTCGAAAGCTCCTCCGAATATGAGCCTTGTTCCGGAATACTTAGCGGAACCCTCACTGTAACCTGTGTTGCCATGCGTTGCCACAGTCCTGAACTTATTCCCAAAGCATGGTAGCATCTTCGGAAAAAAACGCAACTGCTTAAGGAGGCAAAGAGGAGCCTCTCTGAATCCAGCTGGGACAAAGCTTGCTTTCCACTGCTGCCGGGAGCAAAATTAGTGTGGAGTACAGCCAACCGTTAAGTGTTATATTATGCAGAGCAGGAACAGCTTGTCGGTTGTGGACCCATACTGTACTTGCGGGAGCTCAGAGTGGCGACATGTGCCCAGTGAGAACTTCGTAAGCTTCTGCCTGCCTCGCCCCAACGTCTGCACAGTTGGAAAACCAGTGCAGTTCATTGTCTTTATGCTTCCATCCGCAGGCGGAGAGCCTGGACTGAAGATGCAGATGTGGTGTTGGCCTCAGTGCGGCTTACATCAAGAAACAGTGGCTTCGAAGTCTGCATAGTGTATATTGACAGGCCCAAGCCTTCGGAGCTGCCTATGCTAATAATAACTTGCAGAACCTCTTCGTTGTTCTGTTTCCGCGAGCAGCCCAGGCAACAAACCTGCTGGTACGAGATGCTCCTTCACAGCTGGTGCAGGGAAACATGGTTACAACGCAACTATCTGAAGTAGAGGCAGCAAGGGCAAGCCTTGAAGAGCAGATTTCCCAAAGCTACGATGGCAACGTTCTTCTGCTTTGTAAGCAGTGTCGTTCCACAGTGGCAGCTTTGAGATTTTGTACAGGCAGCTCCAGGCACTTCAACCCCCACGGATATTTGTTCCATATCGGCGAGTTTTCAAGGGCGGCTGGAGTGAAGGCAGTCGGTGAGGCCTATGACACAGACTCTTGGTTCGAAGGGTATGCATGGCGCATGGGCGTATGCCGTCATTGCCAGACCCATCTGGGCTGGCGCTACGAAGGCGCCGTGGACTCTGGCACATTTTGGGGCTTGATCTGGAACCGCATGCTGAAGGCTCGCCGGCCAGACTGCTAGACGGCTAGACTGTTTTGGCTTCTGCGATGCTTCTAGATGGGCGGCAGACTGGTGACTGGTGCTGTTCTCAACTCGACTCTTTCTTCGTGGTTTGGCTAAAGCGCCGTTGACACCGAGAGCGTTCGTGACAAGGCGTGTATCCGGGCAGAAGCTCCAGCGAGCAAGGAATACTCGGCTTCTGCCGCTGACAACATGTTTCTTGCGTCGACACTGAGAAGTGCATCGCATTGCCCTGCGAACAAAAACGTCTGCGTATGTCTGGTTGCTAAACGACAGTCCTAAGAGGGGCAGGGCTGTAGAGCGGGTGCTAATGCCTCATAGCCGTTGCAATTTGCATGCACGCACCGTCGGGCTTCGGCAAACGACCACCTAATCCGCACTGAGCAGTCGACGGCAACGCGTAGCGATATTTTGCAGGAGGCCAACTTCCGAAACCTGACCAAAGACGATCTCTGGAAGGACGGTTATAGTCCGTTGGGTGACCCCACAGACTGAATACCCCAAAGACTTATTCTGCAGATTCTTTCAGGCATTCTTTGAGAAGCGGGTGCAGTACAAACGTCGAGAGGCAAACGGCTCGCTCTCGGAGGACGCTTCACCTTGCCGCTCTAACCGGGCAACGGCAGGGAAGGGCGCACAGCAGAAAACGTCATTCGTTATAGTGTCTCATTGGTGCTTGCAGCTGTGGAGGAGCTAGAGAACTCCAGCGACCAAGTTGACTGGGACTTGGTGATGGAGGTTCGGTGCTGAAGCGGTTAAGCGATGCAGATTAGAGCTTAGTGAGGGGTTGGGTTCCTATCGAAAGGCATTCCACGTCCTGTCCGGGCACGAGGCGAGGCATCTCGCGAGAGAGTTCGAGAGAGTTGGAGAGAGAGGCTGACGTTATGTTGCAACGTTTCCGAGGCGCGCTCGGCCTACGAGCAGGGCAACCTGGCAAACCACGCACAGCCCAGCGGCTCAGCGAGGGCTCTGGGGCTCTGGGGGGGAGGGGGAGGCCGCCGTGTGCGCTTCCGCTTCCGCTTCCGAGGCGACAGCTTCTTGGGCTTCGGGCCCTGGCCTCGCCACGACACGGTGTGAGGGGCAGTGCAGACAGGCTCTAGTGACTCTAGTGACTAGATCCAAGCGGCAGTGCTGTATGTCGATGTACTTGGACTTGGGCTTGGGATTAGTGCAGACCTCACTATTCGCACTCTCTGAGGTCATGCACGAAGCCAGGGTGCAAGAGGAGCAGAGGCGACAAGCCAAGGACTGCAAAATCCCACAAGTAAGCTCTGGTTTTGCAGAGGAGTCGCCTGTGCCAGGAGGCCGTAGCTGTAGAAGATCATGAATGACTTGTCCCCGAGGGCTGCGCAGTGGTGCATTGCACATGTTGGATGCAGAGTTCGCCGAAGCTAAGCAAGCTTCTCAGCTTTCCTGCGTCCGGTCTCACACGGTTTGTCTCACAGTTTTTGTCTCACGCAGCATCGTGGTTTGCGACCCGAAAGAGGAAAAGAAGCAGTCGACACGGCCGATGCTGTTGGCCTCCATATTTAGAAAAAGAAGTGACGAAGTCGATGGACCGTTGGACCTGTCATGACCTGTCTATCGGGCGGCTCCGTTTGCTCAAAGGGATTGGTCTCGGCGCGGAAGCTTTGATGTGGCCTTGGCCTGCTGCGGCTCCGGCCACCTGACAAAGTCTCGGGGTCAGCTGCTGAGAGAGCAAGAGCATCAAGAGCCCTCGTTGCCTTTCGTCCTTTCCTTTGTTTCCATATGCTTTTGCTTCTATGTCCACCCTTGCACTTCCAGGCATCAGATGTTTTTCAGAACTGCAGCGGTGCACTCAGATGTCCGCCGATGTGTTTTGTAGAACCGGGATCGCGAGCACTACGCAAGCACGGTGGCTGGATTGCTACAAGTACTTGGAAGTTCGCATCCCCGCAAGACAGCGTTCAAGGGTCGAGCAATTCTGTGAATCTTCAGTCGACGTGGCGAGGCTGTTGTCTGCGGTCTTTTTTTCTCCACCAATGCTCAGGCCCGAGAAACTTGCGTCTTGATTGGTATTTCGGCGGCACCTGAGGGCAGTTTACCGACGCGGGCAGGTGATGGACGACTACGAGTACGACCCAAACGTCCAAGATGAGCCCTTTGACACAGCTGCCAAGGTGGCGCTCGCGTGCTGAGCTTCGCAGCTGCCGAAGCTATAGCTTCGAGCCTGTAATCGCTTAATTGGTCTCGCCATGAAGCGCAATCCCAATTGCTTGAGGGAGTGTCCGCCTGGCTCAAGGACGAGGTGGTCAGCGGCCCGGTTCATTTATTTCATTGCCACTTGCAAGCTTGGCTGTTGCCCAGGTCGTGCCTAGAAAGAAGGATGGTTGGCAAACGGCGTTCTGCAGCTGTGCCCGGGGCCTTCGGCATGCCACGACAATCATGCTCTTCTGGCGAACGCTGACAGAAGCTGGCTGCTTTGTCGCTGTGCATGACTGAGATTAGATATCGGTTTTCGCTTGGGAGCTGCTGAGGTTCAGAACTCAAACATTGCCAGCTGGTACCAGGCGCTGCTATCCAATTTCTGTGAAAGTCGCCTGCACTCGAAAGCATGCTCCATGCACCAAGACTCTTGCTATTGGGTATCCCATGCCAGCTGCCGGTCTTGCAGTCGCGGTGCTGTTCCTGCTAGTCCGCTGATGTTTCTGCTGACGCCTTCACAGCCTGCAAAATTGTCGTTTGAAGATGCGTGACTGCATCACTGTTCAGTTCGCCTCTTCGATGTACGTGGTCGACACTTGCAGCCACGAAGACGGTTTCGTTCTGCGTTCCGGCCACATGCAGGACATGGAAAGGGGTTCGAGCAAGCTTCCGGCAGAAGTCTTGCGGGTGGTTCTTGTCCTTGCTCAAGTCTGTAATAGGTTGGGGTTTGACTACTGGTCAGGAGTTGATGAGATGTCTCTGACATGTTGGCAGATTCTTGTTTTGGTTTACAATGGTTCGGAGGAGCGCAAGGACCGGAAGTTGTGAGTTTCAGGCTTTTCGAGGTTAGTTTCGGTACTGAGTTTCGGGGCGGAGTTTCGGAACATGGTCCGAGACAGCTTCGGATCAGGACGTGGTCAGTTTCGGTCTCACGCCATGGGATTCAGGCCCATGCCTGCAAGAATCGGACTGAAACTGACCACCTCGCCCCCCGAAGCTGACGGACCCGCGTCCCGAAACCCCCGCTGTGCCGAAACTGCGCGCCGAAATTATCCCGCTTTGACCCGAAACCCCGGCAGCACCCGCAAGGACCGCCATGTCCATCCTCTGCAAGCAATGATGGCTTGCGACACGCTGAAGGTCGTGTCGTGCGCCTGACGACATTTTCGGGCCAATCAGGATCGACAACTACTCAAGCTTTTTGATTGACTGCGGACGGTCGGCATTTCAGGTCCGCAGGGGTAGCAATCTTCTGCTCCTATCCACAGTGGTCTTCTTTAGTAGTTCCACAGGGTAGCAGTCTTATTCCATGCAGCATGCTTGCATTATGGACGTCTCACGTCACTCTCTTCTTTGATCAGTGTTTCCGGAGTCAGAACAAGCCGAAGGTGCAGCGCAATCTTTAGGCTGCTTGCTTCTGAAGAAATCTTGATGCCTCGAGTATCTAGCGACGAACCGTCCCTATTAGCAGAGACCTTAAATTCATTCGGGTAAAGATGGGCAAAGCTTCGCCAAGCATGCTGTTGTGGACACGCGGCAGGTACTGCTTGTCGCACCAGGCCCCAGAAGCACTCCCTATGTGGAAACCCATGTGTGTCTTAATTGAATCATCAAGTGCCTGGTGCAGCGGGTGGGCTCCGATGCTGAGCTAAGGCGATCATGCCCACTACACCGTTCCATCGTGCGACGTGACGGCCTGAGATGCGCATCCTTCTGTCGCCATTGCACACAGGTACCATGAACTGCACAATTTGGGAAGTGCTTCCTGCAGCATGCAGCAGCTTGATTCCGAAGTGCGAAGTGCCACTCCGGCATACCGACGTTGGCCGTGGCTCAGGTCACCTGCAGCTCAGCAGTGCGCATTGCTGGCAATTTGGCTGGGGCTCTGGCGCTAGGCCATCTGCCAAGCTAGTCCGTAGGGGCACATGGCAGTCTCGGTCTCTGTCACCCGGATTCGCCCTAAATCGCGCCGATCTGCAAACAAGGTCCTAGGCCCCAGGCGGCGTCAGGTGCAAGACGTGTCCCCCGCCTGGGCACACAAGAGCGCTATCTTCACCATTCGCTGGTCTTCAGTTTCGCAAAAACCAGGGTGGCAAGCCAGACTGGAATCGTCGAGATCTTGACTTTGTCTGCAGCCTGCCCACACGTGGACAGAGCTTGGAGTCCTGACGCGGTTTTGCGGCATTCTCAAGCCGACATCGGTTCGAAGAAGCAGCTCATGGAGAAGAGGAGCACCCGGCGTAGAAGGAGGGGGAAGAGAAGGATCGAACTGAGCGGAGAGTTAGTCAAGTTGGTTACGCCTGCGTTGAGTTCAGCGGCCATGCGTTAGGAACATACCCCAACTGTGTTGGGCTGAGTCGGGGCGCAGCGGTGAACGCGCTCTCGGTTTAGGTTTTAAACATATCATATTGGGCATTCAGGGGTTTGCTGCGATGTCGTGCTGCATACTTTGCGACATGCAGCCATGGGCCAAACCCTCCAAACCAATTCATTTTCGGAAAACTCCGCAGGAGAGAAGGGCAGATCAGACGGTCTCTGGGGCTTCAAAAAATTTCTGAATCTTCTCGAAAAAATCAAACGGCCTCTCTAGGGCGCTCCCTCTGAATCGAGCGTGGGTGTCATTCCCATGACTGTGGGGGGGCAGGGCGGCGCACTGGGTGGCTTTGAGTGCCATCTTAGGCGGCCCTTTGCCCTGAGTGTGTAGAGCGTGGCCTGGAGCCTTACCCGGCCACTCGTGATACAGGTAACCGGCTTGCCCGTCACGCAAGTTTGCCGCACACCACCGTCGTTATCATGATGAGGATTTCACACTCGAGCCGAGTAGTTTTGATGATGCGAGGATGATGCCGGTGATGATGATGATGGCGGCGATGGCATGGTGCCGAACCTTTCTCTCCAGCTGATATCAGTTCCCCCGTCGGACAAGCACACGAAAGACTGGGTCTTCTGTTCGAAGTTGGGAGAATCTGGACGACATGTGTGTGTTCTGTGTGAACTTTCCTATTTGATTTTGCCTGTCAGTCGCTTGGGTGTGGTGACCGTGGTGGTCTGAAATTGTTGCTCCTGATCGCAAATGTCGGAGTGGTGTCACTTCCAACTGCCCCAACTGGGGAAGGGAGGTTGGGCCCAACTTCACAGCTCGAGATAGCCAGCTCAAGCTAAAGCTCGGAAGTGGCCCAACCTTGCCGCAACAGCGTTTGGCCGCATCTGTCCAACAAAGGTATGACGTGACTGTAATTCTAGAGATCCAAGAACATACGATGTTGATGATCTGTTTGGGAACGTTTGGTCAAAGATGCAGCCTCATGCACATTGCGACCATGGATTAGCTGAGCGTCGCACGCAAAAGTCGATTGGTGCACGGGTCCCGATTCCAGGAACCTGACATAACCTGACCCTGAACTCGGACTGACATGACAATGCCTTGTGATGCCTTGCTCTCGAGCTGCTAGCAATTGGCTTGAATCTCGCCGTTTTCGGGTGGACTACTCATCTTATGCTGGAGATCGCCCACCGCAAGCATTCGCCAAGTTTTTTTCCTAGGCATACTCCGCAAGGTCTCTTGTCATGACTTAGCCCTAGTCCTGCATTGTATGGCTGCCATGGCTGACGCCGTCCCGGATGATGTGGCGGACGCAGCCCAGGCACGGCGAAGCAACGAGTTAGGCTTCACACGTCCTGGTCCCCAGTCCCGTCCCGGCCTCACCCGCGGCTGGGACCTGGGAGGTTGTGCCTTCCAAAACAATGAAGAAGCTGCCGCTCGGCCCACCGCAAGCCGGTAAGCCCCTTGCCGGCAAAAGCCCTGCTCTCAACTCACTCTTCTCTAAGGCAAAACTGCTGCCCTGGACTTCGAAAGAGAAGCCGCGAGCCTGGGTTTTGTCGGTCGCACCCCTTTGCTCCTGTGCAACTTGTTGCCAAGGCCAGTATTTTGACCAATGGCTCAGCTCCAGATGGTCTCTTTCGCAGAGTGTCGGCACCTGTGACTTCCTCTCGTACTCTCGTGCTTGCTTCTCGAAGCCTTGGTGACTGAAATCTTCAGGTCTGCCTTCTCACCGTTTTTGTGCTTAGCTGCTCGTGGCCCAGCTCTGCAACGCGAGAATCGGGAGGTCAAGGAGGTTCAAGACTCCTCCGCCAGGCTCCGGCAAATTCGTCCTGGGTGAAGTCGTTTACACAGAGAGTGCCACACTGAATCATACGCTTCCAAGGGTGCATTGGAAAGCCTCTTGTTCTTCCGGAACAGTTCCATTCTTGAGGTATCAACTACTTCTCCTACCAGGTAGTCACCAATGCAGCATCGCTGCTGTCGTCTCTGACGGTCTCCTTCACTATTGAAGGCACGCAGGAACGGGATGCCCCTGCGGAATACTCCTGCGTGTTCTGTGAGGCTGCCATGCATACCAGAAAATCTTCTCTGGAAAAGCGCTGTGGCGATTCACGGGCGTGTCCTTCTTGTTCACATGCGCCAGTGCCTGAATCGCTGTTTTGCTTGCAGTTGTGCAGAGAGTATACAATGAATGCGTTAAACGTGAAAAGGCCGGTGCATTGGTGGCGCTCTCTCGATGGGCTGGTACCTCCAATGTTCAGATAGTGACCGTGCCTCCCTCTGAGACGTAGTCCTTTGGTTCATGCGGCTGAAGTAGCTGCTGGACCCAGGTGGGATACTTGTATCTTCCCTTTTCCGTCATCATGAGCTACTACGTCTTCAGCCGTTACTGGATGGCAGATGAGTGTTTGTGCATGTTCGACCACGAGACAGAGCATCAGCTCACTGCAGGTAACTACGGCAAGCTGGAGTGGCTTCAGCCCCAGTCTACATATGCACTCCTTGGGCCTTGACCAAGATCGGGCAGACGTGTGTGCCATACATGTGATATTGATGCAGAGCATGTGCGGTGTGCTGCAACAGTGTCGAGGCTCACCCTAGGCATGATGACCATGGCAGTTCTGACCTTTGTCATGCTGCGAGAGCAGCCGGCACCCCAGCATCCCAGCATCCCAGCAAATGTTGCCGAAGCTGATGTGCGTGTGCGGGAGACTATGCGTCTGAGCGGTGCAGCGTGTCAGCTTCATTACATTCTGAGGTACCGAGACCTGGAGGAGGGAGAGGGAGAAGGGGATGGCCACCCTCTTGACAGGAGGGCTGGGGAAGTCGGACTCGTTTTCAGCCGCCAGTTGCCTTCCATCAGGCTGAAGAAGTCTTTCACTCCCGCCGGCTTCTCTTTGCTGGCCTGCACCTTGGGCTCACCTTGGGCTCATGACTCGTGCTGAGGTACAGCAGGACTATAGGAGCTCATGCAGCCCTGCTGCAACCACAGAGTCGGTTGGTGGCAGGTGAAACTGGACCCGCAACCTGCAAAGCAACCTGCAAATGTATGCAAGGTGAACATAAAGTAAATCCGCTGTCGAAGCATGTTCCAAACCTGATCCCGAGCGAAGGGAAGCAGAAGGTGATGGAACTTCTTGTGTTTGTGGTGCAGGGGATCCGGCAATACTGTATCGGCGAGCACACATTACAACACATTGGCCCGTTCCTTTGACCGAGGTCTGTGCGGTCATCCTGAGCGCTACAGGCTGCTGGCTCGAGCTAGCCAATGTGTTGCCAGCATTTGGCATACTCTGTGGAGGTTCCATTTTTGCGGAGAGGATTTACAAACACAAATCGACCTGAACTCGGATTAGCTGTGATTGCATGCTTGAGCTTGCCTTGCAGACCACAAGGCGTGGGCTGACCTGGTGGCAGGGCCGTTTCTACATAATGAAGGCGATGTTTCGGTGTCCGGCGAAGGCTAAGCCAAGTCCAGCAAGTGAGAGGTGCACATCGACGTCACCGCCCTGTTCCTTTCACTCATCCTGTGGGGCATGAGCCACGTTCTCATAGGCCACTGTGTGAGCGGGTTGGTGCATACATCTGAACACCTCTTGCAATATCTGCGGACTTGAGATAATCTCTCTGGCATGACAACAGGGCGAGAGGATGCATTTTCCGACTGGTTTGCGAAGTGGGCGAGCACACCCGAGTGGTTTGGCCGCTGGACGGGGAGTTCGCATGAGACCTGCACCAGTCGCGCGAGAGACCTGTTCTGATGGACTGGTATAGTAAGTACGTCTTGGTCCATATGCCTTTCTCCAAGCCCACCGAATAGAGAGTCCAAGCGAGCAATAAACCAATGAAGGATATAAGAAGAACCAGAACAAGCATTGCTGGTGGTTGCGGCGAGGCAGCAACAGCAGCAGCAGCAGCAAAACCACAGCTCGAAGCCCGACCGATTCAGATACGCCTCAGCTTCTAGAGTCTAGAGATCTGCAAAGTCTGCGCAGTCTAGGCCTACCCTCTCCAGCAGCTACTGTAGCATCTGCGCCAGGACGTTTTGGCACGGGCTGATGATCATGGTGGACGTCATCCAAGGCCCTAGCCTCGCTGCCTTACTTCGATACACCTGGTGCCGCATAGCAGGATGGTCAGCAGGGCTGATCACCAAGGAGCCCGGGACTCGCCCAACAAATATGTCGTTGCATCTGACCGGATGCGCGCTGGACAGACCGCTGCTATCTGAAATCTTCTGAGCTGCACTCCATCAGTCTCAGGCATTCTACGTCTTTCAAAGCCATCGTGCAGACCCTCTGTTACATCTTCACGATGCTCGTGGAGGTGTCCATGTTGCAGTGATCAAAGGCAGCAAGGCTGAGAGTTGGCTGGCTTAGGACCCTGTCCTTGGCAACAGGCCTGGGGCCCGGCCCTGGGGAGGGCAGCGTTTCAACGCAATCCCAGAGGCACAAGGCAAAAGCTAGAGACGAGCTTTCCAGGTGGGGGTTCCAGGCGCGAGAGCTGCCTTCCATCATGCCGGGTGCTTTATTCGCACCGTCCGCGCATGTCGCGGTGCTGCACCAGCAGTAAGGTTGGCGGTGATCCTGGTCTTGTCAGCTATTGTGTTCCAAACTGGCAGGCACTACGTGAAGGCTGGTAATTTATACCTCTGCGTGCTGTCCTTCCCAGCTTTCGTCAGCAGGTGCGCGAGAGAGCAGCTTGCATGGCAGCTCGGAGTTGACAGCATCCACGCATTGCAAGCCTTTCATGGATGCGGAAGGGTCCAAGTGTGTGAAGGCCGCCCCCAACCACAGACCTCAAGCCTCAAGCCTGCCTAAACCCTGGGGATAATCAGGCCCAGAGCCTCAAGAACTCAAGCCGTGGAGCATGAGCAGGCCAGCATCATGCAGAAACAAGCCGCACTGCCAAGGAGGGCCAGTCCAGCACTGGCAGTGATCTTTCCATGCCCGAGGCTTCCGAGCATGTCAAGCAACAGCAGCCAAGCATGTAATGTCCGGAGCAATGCTAGCAAGTGTTCAGAGTATGCAAAGGCTTCGCTCTGTTGCATGTGCTGGCCTTCGCTGGCAGCTTGTCATGAGAGGCGCCGCAGTCCAGCGCTAGCGAGCTATCGCTGCAGGACGCCCGACTGACCAGAAATGACCAGAAGTTGTGGAGTTACGACAAGTGGCGGCAAGGAGATCACTGAAGAGCCACGTCAAACTGGCAAGCCGCAAATTGCGGTGCTCCTCACTTCCTGGCAGCGTGCCAGCATCAAATCGCCATCGCGACAGCGGTTGTAATGTCTCGCGATTCGGCTCAGCCTTTGCTGATTGCAGAGGAAGGCGGCATGCCGGAAGTACTTCTTGATCGTGCTGTACATTGCTGGTAGCTTACAGCCAGTCTATGCCTGAGCAGTCTCTCAATCCTCCTCGCAATCAGTTGTCGGACGCAA
The DNA here is from genome assembly GCA_003297005.1 of Symbiodinium sp. clade A Y106. Taxonomy (NCBI): domain Eukaryota; class Dinophyceae; order Suessiales; family Symbiodiniaceae; genus Symbiodinium; species Symbiodinium sp. clade A. The sequence continues at coordinate 20,065 of BGNK01004344.1, forward strand.
TCCGGAACCTGACTTTGGCGAAGGCTGCAGCATTATCTGTGTCTAGTATTGCTTAGGAGTGTCCCGAGCGGAATCTGCATAGGCTTTTCTTCTCTTGAAAGGCCCTCAGCTCGACGGGCATCAACCCAAACTCCATGACCTTGGTGGTTTACCTGACTGGTGTGGTGCAGGGCTCAGCCACACCCCAATTCAGGCAGAGCCTCTGCCAGTGTCTGCATATCGTCTGCAAATGTCTGCGCCTCTTTCAGGTCATCGCGTCCGGGTTGACTCTGTGCCCCTGCAGGGCTGATGCAGGGGGCTGTTTCAGGGCCTCCATATCTTCTCAGGTACGTAGAGGGATGCAGCGGCCTGAAGCGAGGTCCTCGGCTCCGGGCCTCGATACATGTATCAACCTATGCGTCCGTGGCGGGGCATTCAAGGACAGCATGGAATCCCTGGAAGATCTTGAAGTGCATGCCTCCGGGCTTTCTTTATGCAGGGTTCCCAGCCGTTCTCTGTCAACGTGACGGCTCGATGTCGATGTCGCGACGTTCACTGGTGCTACGAAGGCGTTGACCTCGACTTTGACCAACATGGCCTACTCACAAGGCTTTCTCAGCGATTGCAAGTCAATCAATGCACGGAGTATCACCCGCAGGCATGAATGCCGCGTTGGCATTGATCATTGGAAAGTTTTACACTCCTGTGGCAGCTATCGGTGCAGGATGGGTTTATGTCTTAGTGCTCACACTCTCTGTCGCATGTCAGTTCAGACACGACAAGACCGACAATTACATCTGAGGTGTTGAAGAAATATTACATGTGGTTGGAGTCATAGCCTCGGCTGTCAACTTCTTTGCAGCACTTTTCTCGGATACTCCAGGGAAGCCGTACGGTGAGTATCCACCATGCGCGTAGACTCACGCGTAGAAGTGCTGGGCCAGGTATGTGGCAATCGGGATCCTGACGCTAGCGAGCATGATTTTTGGATATCTGCAGGCTGATTCCTCGGGCCCATGCTGCATCGGGTTACGCAAGACCCAGCGATTCCTGCACATTTTGTCGAGGCCTTCAGTCCTGGATCAAGTCCAGAGTGGGCGCAGAAGACCAACTCGCTCCGGGTCGCTGGCCTATGCAGCAGAGAGTCCCAACTGCCAAACGAATCGGGAGTCTGAGTGGCCTCAGGTGGCCATGCTACTGGTTCTGGGTCCCTGGCCTGGCTGTGGTGCGCTTGGGCTTGACGCAGACGCCTGAGCCGAGGCTCCTCTGTTGCGGCGGCCTTCAACTCCCTGCTCACAGAGCGTATCCTGAAGGGGGACGAGGACCGATGCGGTGATGCGGCGAGAAGAGGATGCAGAGAGAGGGGGAACTCGGAACCGATTGCCGAGGCCCGGTACCACGTACAGAAGGCAGTGGGATCAGGGACGGGGTTTCGATGGTTTCGATCAAACATTCTTGCTGCAGGTCCGCCTGGATGCTGCATGTATAATTTCCACAATGGGGCTCATCCCCCTGATCGCGGTTATTTCTTCAAGAGCACAGGACCTTAGAATCCCACTTCGGCCATATGATGAGACACTTCTGCAGTCTACACATGCGGAGTTGGTGGATTTGCCAGGACAATCCCTGGGCGTTGAGACCGGTTGGCTGCATACTTAAGCTTATCCTGCAGTGTGCACCGCTTCTTGTTACCGACAGCAGAGTAACAAAACTTTGTTTGCCAAGATGCTTCGTGTCCCCTAGATTCAGTTTGCTGGCAAGAAAATGGTTGCTCTTGGCTGAGAACTGTTTCTTGCCTGTCCGTGTTTGCAGCAAGCTTCTCGTGAGACTGAGCGGACGCAGACGGAAGGTGAAAATCCAGCCTGTGACTGCGTTTGTGCCAGCGGAATATTTGCTGGCTGGACCGACTTGTCTGTATAAAGACAGGAGTAACACTCGTCTCGTGCGAGATGTGATAGGATGGTGCAGTCATTCACTGTCTTGCAGGATACCAAGCGCCCTCGGTGTCATTGTTTTAGCACTGACCATCAACACAGGCCCCGTGCAAGCCAGTTTAATGTGTGTGGTACCAGCGCTCGTGACAGCTTGCAGGCTATGGCTGGCTGGTTGGCAAGCTTGTACAGGTGCACCGCAGCTGTGGCAGCGTCTTGCGGGTGGCTCTTGGCTCCGAGACTGACCACAGGCCTTCTCGACAGTTGACCGTGCCATTGCAGACTCCTTCAGCTTGCTCCTGGTGTACTTCATAGGCTCGGGGCTAGCAGAAATTTCCTGTGTTCGCGTCAGTAGCACGCGCTTGCGCTGTGCAGGCGACCCGCTGCTGAATGCAACGAACCTGAACAATATGTGACTCGTCCAAGTCATGCACTGTCCAAGGGTTTGACCCACATGGCTGGGTTCCACGGTGCATCAGCATACATCTTGCCGCGGGTGCGAGGTGCCTGAACCTGGTGGCATTCATAGTGCCACTGAGCCCGGATCCCAGAATATCTTCGTCGACACGGTAACAAGGCGAAATGGCAAGGATTTTCGAGTTGTCTTGTTGACAGGTACAAGCATCTTCGCTGTGGCATCTTCTGAGTTTCAGAGAGCTACGCAAGCTGCGCACCTTATAGAAGGTGCTGGGCCGGGCTTCGAAAGTAAAAGACATCATGACAACGTTCTTACCCCATTTTGTGAACTTTGTCAGGCAAGCAGACCAATGAGGCAGAAGCATCGGACTCTGAAGAAGCCCCCCGGTTCGGATAAAGTGTTTGAGAAAGCTGACACGTGGAATCCTCTGACTTCGCATTGTCTTGGCACGAGTGTGATGATGCGTCAGCTAAGACCCCAAGCGACACTGGCGATTCAGACAGCGACTGTTTGCAGTGCTGCGACGACGAAGAGGCCCTTGGCCCCACACCGGAGACTTCAATCCGAGTCGCTCTGCACCCGCGTTCAGGCTGCCTTTTCGCCATCGAAGGGCTGGGTGTGGGCCTTGCTGGAAAGCTGAAGAGCTTTGAATAAAATAATTCGGCCAGAATGACTAGGATTGTTTATCACACACTCGATACGTGCTTGGGTAAGCTAGCTCGACAGGAAGATGCTGATTTACTTTGCGTCTTTTCGCTTTTCATGAACTGTGCCTGCCTGCCTTCTTCCGTCGATGGACTATTGAGGCTCTTGTGCAACACAGTTTCGAATTCCGTGGCTGAGCCAAACTATTGGCTGAACGACGAACGACGCCCGGTGTAACTGCCCGATGTTGCGCAGGATCATCGATTGACATGGGGCGGTTTCTTCCACCCGACCATCTCAACTGAATGGTATTGGTTACAACAATTAGCAGTTAGCAGCAATGCAACCGTGACCGAAAGCTCGATGCCTGATTTGCCACAATGTGCCATATCCTCTGTGAATTTTTGCAAAACCTTGTATGTGTGTGTGTGTCAATCCCTGTTCCATAGGGCTGTTTGAGAATGCAGTGGAAAATGCAGGGGGCATGGCGGTCTTGTTCCTAGCCATGCCAATGAGGCTATGGAACATGGCTGGAGGGGGACTGGACGCAGTTTCCTGTAGAAACTGGCATGGGTGACTGATGTCGCAGCTGGCAGTTTCAATTAGGGTGTGTTGTCATGTTCGACTTTTGTTTGCACTGTTTGCTTGACGGCAGTCTTGACATGTCAGTGATGTAACATGTGGTCAGTTGGTGCCTTCGAATCACATGCTCCTCTGCGCTTGATGGGCCTGCACCGTGTTCAGAATCCGGTGACAGCTTCTGATGACATCATGACACGACATAACGCGAGTTTTTCTTGCTTCTGCTGTCAAGGTTTAGTGCATCATGGGCATGGACATTCGCTGAAACGTACTGCAGCAGCTTGACGGTGATACTAACAGCCAGGCTGACGGTGAAAGTGGCAAGAGGACACTGCCGTCAGGCATTGCGGCACATCCAGCTTGCATGCCACTGTGATTCTGCCTTGCAGCACTTGTCAACTCGAAGCTGTGCTCGAAGATAGGCACAGTCTCTAATCTGCCGCTGGAGTGTGCAATGCAACAGACGAGCACTTCTTCAGCTACGGAAGGGGTAGTCAGGTAGGATCGTTGGGATGATCATTGGCCAGTTTCCTAAGCATCAGTTGTTCTATGTGATCTACGCGACTTCAAAAAAGTGCCAGAGTTTCTTCAGCTGGCTCAGAGTCCCATGCTGACGCCTGTGTAGGTGACACTGTTGCACCTCCATGAGATTGCTGCAGCAAGGCAGGGAAGTCGGTTCACAGACATGTCTGGCAAAGATCACCAGTATAGAGAGGGCAGGAGAGGGCTGATGAACACCCTTTTGTGATGCAGAGGTAGAGTGCTATCTTTACGGTCCCCATCAGCGAATTCAAGCAGATCCCATGCTTTCCCACCTCATGTGATGTTATGCAGACATTTTGGCTTTGAGGGCCGTGGCTAGAAGAGCATGGCTTTCAAGCATTGTTGCGTAGCTAGTAACTTGGCTCAAGCACCGTACTCCATGTTTCTAGAAGCAGCTGAGTGAAGATGTGATTGGTTTTAGTGGCTGGTACTGAGTTCTTGGTCGTCAAGGCCAGCCATGGTTCGCCTCGAAGAAAGCGACTTCTTGACTAAGCGAGAGACCGAGCAAGGGCCCACTCTCACGCCTTGCCCACGCGAAGGTCAAGCAGCCAATTTCGCCAAGCATTGTGTCGCTGAGAGATCATGCCCAGGCTCACGGAGCTTTTCGGGCTCAATCGGGCAGGCCGGACTGCTGTGAGGGAGGGTCCAGAGTTCTTCGGGTCCGTAAGAGATATACATGTAAACCAGCCTAGTGCACAGAAGGCATAGTTGGAAAGCACAGCTGCCATCTGTAGCTGGCCTGTTTCAGCCTGAACTTATCGTCTGCACATGTCTGCGCACAGGCACCGTATATGTTTCAATGAAGCGCTTCGCGGGGAGGCTCGGCCGAAGCGAGCCGCCGTTTGTTGCAGGATCATGCTAACATGTTCAAGCGAAAGATCCATCTCTGCAGATCTGTGCAGGTTAGCATCGCTTCGGAGAAGAAAGCCCAAGCTCATGGAGGAGGCCGCTTCCAAAGAAGAGCCCAGGCACGTGCCGGTTCGGTGCCAGCAAACGCTTCTAAGCGGTTCGGTTAGTCGAGGTTTGATTCGTTCTTCGACGTTCGATCTTCTTCGTTAGAGTACTACCGGGTCGAGAGCAATCGGGGATGGGGGCCGGGTCGGGAGCGGCTGCCTGCCGCTCCCAGACATCTCCTAACTCTGTGTCCCAGCCTGGTATCAGCCCTAAGACAGCAATCTGCGGTTCAGAGTGAAGTTCGTACTGCGATTCAGTTCGGTCTTGGTTCAGTTCCTTGCGGTTCGGTTCGAGAGGCTTGATTTCCAAGATGCTCATCATGGGCAATGCGCGTCGACGCAGGTGCCTGATCCGAGCCCACTCTAACAAGAAGAGGTCCAAGATCAGCCTGCAGCCAAGTGACGACTGTCCGTCTTCGAGACTGCCCAAGTTCCTAAGGGAGTGCTCCATGATAACAAAGGCTTGCTTTGACAGCTTTCCAGTGAAAATCCGGAAGCTACGCTTCGCACACAGCATCCTTCGAGTGTGGGTTTTCATCCACATGGGCACGGCCGCACTTGACACATGAGCGGCGCAAACAAGCCCACAAGCATTCTGCCGAAAGGCATTCACAGCCCACCCCACAACCGCGATGTTGATGGATAACAATCTGTGCAGCCTGCGACTCGTCCGAGACTGTATGCCAAGGCTGCATCATTGAGGCGAAGGACCTGGTTAGGCCGAGATGTGCAGCCACGTTTCAGAGCACAAACAGTTGATGTTGAGTTCTTGTGGTGTTGTCACCTGGACAGATTCCAGCTAGCCGTCGGCAACATCATGCGGCTGCAGATGGACCCTGAAGTTTTTCATGCCAGAAATCTCGATAGTCATCGTGCTTGCGGATTCGTCGGCGACGGGTTTGGGGTGGAGAGCTGGACTGTGATCGACTGCGAGGACGGCCTGAAGACTCGGGAAAGGTCCAAGGAAGAGAGACAAAAAGAAAGAGAGGAAAAACGCAAAGCGAAGGCCTTTTACGTCTGATTGAGATACGCCTCGTCCATCCTTCAGCCAGGCAGATGCAGCTGCGAAGGGAGTAAAGAAAGATGATCAAAACAAAAAGGACCGACCATGCTGGGGGGTCCTGCATGGTGGCTGTCTGGACATTGTTGTCGCGGCATGTCACGGCCTTTCGGTCTTGACACGTTGCAGTGTTTTGTCTGCCATTGTCTGCGTGTGTGTGGGTATTTATACCCCTTTCGGGGGAGCAATTGTGAAAATCACCTCATGTCTGGGGCCGCGTGAATGTACCTTCCACGTTGAGTCTTGTATGTAGTACTTGAATCGACCTACCGTCCATAGGACTGGTCGTTCATGTCACAAGCACATGCAACTTGGTGAATGTTTCTGATCGCAGACGTCTTGAGTTCAAGTGCTAAAAATAGCGTGTCTACTGTGGTTCGTTGCACCCAGCCTCTAGAATCCGTTGCAAACTGGTAGCGGAGCTAGTGGGGCACGGCCACCGCAATTTTCCGGAGTCTCGCGAGCTGAAGGCCGGGGACCTAGGATAGGCCTAGCAGCAGTTAGGAAAGCTACCGCCATGTCCGTCGCTGGTTTGAGGTGCCAGCCCAATGCCTGGGCACATAGTTCTGCCCTTGCGGAGACGAAGTCTGGCTCTTATATATATGACTCCAACACCGCGAGCGACCTCGCCGCGAGGTTTTGAAGGACTTGAGAGCCGCCGCAAGTGCCAAATCCCAGTCAGCATCTCAGCGAAAATGGAAAGGCAAGACCAGCCGTGGTACGAGCAGCCACCCCACTGAGGGTGAGTCGAGTAGCTCCCCGCTAGCCCCTCAAGTGCCAGGAGGGGAAGGCCCGCATCCGATGCTGAAGATGAGGATGTGGAGTCGCTACAGTCGCACCCGAGCCAGGTTGAAGGCGACGATGATGCACCGGACACAGATCCGGCGACCTACACCTTGAAAGATGTGAAAGATGAAGAGCTCGATATGAGTGACTGTGTGCAGAAGATCTTGGCAGGCCTGCGTGGCGATGCGTTTTGCATTGCCCGAGACATAGGTCTCGACCGACTTCTGCGCTACGATGGCATAGACCATCTGGTTGAAGAAATCCGGAAGCAAGCATTTCCTTTGCAATCCCAAGAGGCTTCCGAGCTTTTCAGGCAAGGACAGCTCATCACTGGGCGCCTGGCGAAACAGCCAGGAGAACCGATGTTGTCGTATATCGCACGTCGTAACGGTGATGGTCCACGCTCCGTCAGCTGGACCCGGACATCAAGTTGTCCGAAGCCATGCGTGCCAACCTATTGGTTGAGTTGTCCGGTTTGGACCACACCGAGCAGTTGATGGTGAAAACCGCAGCTCGAACGCATAGCATCGATGAGTATGCCAAAGTTTTGGTCCAGCACCACCCGGTAGCCCATATGAAAGAGAGACTACTGACGTCAAAGGACACGTCGGGCCCAGGCAAGCCCTGGAAGCGCTTTGATCGGCCACAGGAGCGCTACCCCAAATTCGGGTATTTGGGCTACGGCAGCGATCCTGAGTATCAGGACACTGAGCAGCCGAATGGCGCGGAGCGGCCGGAAGATGGCTACGGGTGCGAGGGTTACCCGGCCACCGCGCCTGGGGGTGAGCCTGACGATGAGTGGATTGACGACGAAGACTTGGCAGTTCAGCTCAACGCCTCTACGGCGGTTGCGTTCGCGGCCGAGCTTGACGATCTGGACGACGCGTATGCCGAGTCCGTACAGCTCGCTTATGCGGCACAGACCGCATCTGTTTGGGCCAAAGGCAAGTCCAAAGGCAAAGGCAAGCCCGGGGGAAAGCCGGGAGGAAAAGTCGTCCGGAGCAACCTCACCATAGCGGACAGAAAGGCCAAGTTAGCGGAATTGAAAGCGAAGAGCCGATGTTTGAAATGCGGCGTCATTGGCCAGTGGGCCGGTGACGCAGCATGCAAGTTTGGCAGCAAAGGCAATGGATCCAAGGGCGCCGCAACCCCGGCAACGACCGGTGGGAATGCCGCGCCCGCTGCAAAGCCAGAGGCGGTGAAGCCACAGGCGTACCTCGCCACGGTAGATGAGGATAGCGTGTGCGAAGTGGTTTACACCTCTCGAATGCGAGTGCAGGGAGAATGGTAGCCTACCCGGCGCACCTTCAGAATTCCCCTGCGAAGTCGAACAAGTCCGGGAAAGGCAGCGGAGGAATCTTCCCCCCGCAGATCCGGAGCACAGCCGCCGCGGGCATCGTGCGTGACAGTCCGCCCGAAGGCTCCGATAGGGTTTTTACCTTTGGGCAGCATAAGGGCATGACTTATGAGCGCGTGCTATACACCTACCCAGGGTATATCATCTGGGGTCGTACGCAGAAATGCCCATCTGTTGGCTGTTGGCCCAGCCAATTTCTTGGACTGGGTCATTGAGTATTTCGACGTTAGGGATGACACGCTCATTTCGATTACCAAGCGGAATGCTCCCCTGAGTTACATGCCACCGCCTGAGCCCTTTCAGCCCGAGGACCGAGTCGCTGCTTCGAGCGCTGCTTCGAGCGAAGGCCCCTGCAAGTGTCGGGTAGGCTGTAAGGAGTTCAGCAAATCAATACATAGATATGCGGACGTGCGAAAAGTGCGGCACAGTCACGAAGACTAGGAAGGAGAAGGTCATTGTCGATCAGGCGACGTGCCCGCGCACCTCCAAGGAGAGGTCTGGCAGCAGCCGCAAAACCAGTCGTGTCAAATGCAAGCTATGCGGCATGCGTTTGGACGAGCAACCGCAGACTGAACGCAGGGCACGAGAGGAAGCGGCCACTGTGTTGCGAGAGTCGAACACCCTAGACTTCGACCTCAGATCTATCGTGGGGGATAGCTTGCCCCTATAGAGGTCGTAGTGCCCACCATAGCACAGTTTCAGGAGACTGTCGAGGGCTAGATTGTGACCGAACGCGTTATAACACGGGGTGATCTGCTAGAGTACCTGCAGGAGTCGCTCGACGACCGCACCGCCTCCTTAAGCGAACTCCAGCTGGGAGGTCGCCTCCGCGCGGTCGAAGTCCTCGCGTGCCTCGAGGCGCGGCATGGTTGCCTGTACGGAGGGGGTAACGGATATACATCCGGCGCTAGTGGAGTTACCCGTTGTTTCATATTTTCGCGGAGCCGCATGTGTGTGCAGTGCTAGACGAAGGATGCAATAACACCGTCCACGGCTCCGACTGGATAGCTAACGCCGCCGGTAAGCTAGCCGAGTTCGGGTATAGCGCTCAAGCCTGAAGGTAGCCGAACCTTTAAGGGTTTGAGCGGAGCAACAGAAACCCTAGGAAGCCGCGCCATTCCTTTCTCGATCCTTGGGATTGAAAGAAGGTGAAGGTGCCAGGCGTATATACTTGATTCGCATGAGATTAAGGGTTCCGCCCCGTTGTTGCTCTCCCTGTATGCACAGGCGCAACTTGGTATACCCAAGGACTTGAGAAACAGTGCCTGCGGCATTAGGCTACCGTCAGATGACACCTTGATTATGGTTCGACTTGGCCGCACGCGCGATTCTGGTCTCCTATGTATAAACATTAGTGAAGGCCTCGCATTAGGTAAGCAACCCAGGCTTATCACCGGGTTTCGCCTACTCTGTGCCCATGCACAAAGCTGCGTCGCCTGCTTTCTCACAGCAGGACCACGAGGGTCACGACACACAGCACTGTAGATGGCACGCCAGAGCACGCTCATGCGAACAGCAAGAGGCGGGTCAGTAGATCGATAGCATTCCCGAGTCACTGTATGACAGTGACAGGCGCAGAAGCAGCAGCAGTAGAAGCGTCGGCGCCCGACAGAGCCGCCCGTCGCGAAGGCCCCTCCTGTGAGGGAGCAGACGGCAGCAGGGCAAGCCATGGCGCCCAAGGCAGCCGGGGATAGTTTCGAGGAGCGCTTCGTCAAGCGGCGAAGGCCGGAGCTCGTGCCACCGTGCACCCGAAGACAGCAGCGGCCGAGCGGGAGGCAATCAGGCGTTTTGATGCGGAGGAGCGCTGGCAAGGTAAGTAAGTGTGGTTAGATGCTAGACATTTTTCGTTGTAGTGATGCCCGTTCGTTGTTGGAAAGTGCTTCGTTTCCTCACCACTAGAGCCAAGCTGCTTCTCCAAGCACCACGACGCCTCAAAACCTTTGGCCCTCGGGTCGCCGCGGGTGCTGAATTTTTAGCTCATCTTCCGCAGCTCCATCCCCAGCATAGCTGGCAGCACTGTCCTGGTGCTACCTTCTCGCGATGCGCTCTTTGTGGGCTTAAAGTCCACGGGAGCCGGCGGGGTCGGGGGCTCGCAGCGCTCCCACGGTGTCGAACCACCATGGATTGAGTTGGCCTAGGCGTTCACCCTTCGCATGAGTTAGACTTTCGGGATCCGGTGAAGGGTCGGCAGTGTAGGTACTGCAAGCTGGTTGCATGGAGGTGAGAGCTCCTGGCAACGCTTGGCTAAGATGTGTCGTAGATCATAGTCCCCTAGGAAATACAGCTTTGCTGAGTTTTCTGTCAAAAAAACACGGTCGCCCGTTGGCTATAGTGCCAGGGTATGGAGGTCTGTGTTGTGACACCCCGCGGCCCGGCGTGGTGCGCAATGATGACCTGGAGCTTTGCCCCTTTTACATCGGACCAAGAGCCACAGGATGATAGTGGACGTTTTTACTTGGGGTTATGAACATGACGCCACTATCCAAAGGATACGTGATGCTTGGACCGTGGAAGCCTTCTTCAATCACCGCTCCGACCTGCTCACTGCAGCAGTGACGACTTCGCACTCGCGCACCAGCTATATGCTGGTGATGGTCGATGTGACCTGGCTTAAGAACGACAAACTCGAGGAGATCTCCAATCCTGCGGATCGCCAGACAATCCAGGTCACAGCGTCCGAGGCGTCAGCAGTATGCAGATAGCGAATCGCGGCGCCGACGCCCAGAGACCTGGCTAACACGCCAGGGTCCTCCAACTCTACGATTGGAGTAGGCGACTACAGGGGCGGAGGCCTTTGGATTGAGAGTGCCACAGGCACGACATTCGCGAGGGTGCAAAACACCATCATGCAGGGAGTAGTTTTTGACACTAAGAACAAAGTTCTTAGGTTCTCGCCCAAAGATGTTCATATGGTAGCTCCGTATACCGGGAGCGCTATAGTATCTCCGCTTACGCCGTAAGCGACTTAGGAAGGGTTACGAAGGACGACGTCCAACTGTTGCCAGATTTAGGGTATCCCATTTGTAGGGATGCACCCCGCACCTTTGGCAAAAAGGCGATGGCCTATACTCCATCGGACACTCGGACTTACCCATTCAGACCTTCAGCGAGAATGGTATCCGCGAGGTCGTAGATGTCCGAAGTGATCTGCGCAGTACAAGGCACAAGGCACCCTCACTATAATCGTGAGGAGTTAGCTGCCACGCGTTTTTCTAATGGCATTATTTACTCTCATGCGCCAGAGCTGGGCAATGCAACCACGGCGGCATTCAGGCAAACCTGCAAACAACAAAAGGACAGGAAACGGTTGCACGGGTTGCCAGTGAAGCCAATGATACCTATCATAGGACAGCGATTGTTTGCTCCGAAGCCAGCTGGCGCTGTTGCCATAGGCAAAGCATCGCTGACCATCTACGGGCGGAGTTCGACAAAGTTGTTGAACATGTCACGGCATACGGATGGATCACTGGAACCGCATCCTCTTCATCACATCCCCATCGTTGCTGAGGAGGTACCTGCAACAGCGAGTGTTGCCAGCGTGGATCCACAGCCGCCGACAGCGTCCGTGCACAGTCACGAGGGAGAGCCTGCAGCGTTCACTCACACCCCTGACGGGGAAGAGTGCTTCGGTACGACCGTTGATGCGGCTTTTCTCGCCTCCCTCATCGACTACCACAACGAGCCCATAGAGGTACAGCTGGGACTAGACCAAGCGATGAGTGCCGAGTGGCAGAACTACACCGAATTCAATGCGGTGGTCCCTTGCACAGACAAGGAGGTCCTCGACCTGATGAAGGCCGGACATGTTTGTGTCCCCGCAAAGTGGGTGCTCACTGACAGGAATGAACATCTCCGGGGAACTCCCGAGTACACTCCCAAATGGAAAGCCAGGCTAGTAGCCTGCGGCAATTTCGAGCACATAGGCCACGAAGAAAACATTCGTGCGGACAGTCCCACTGCCGAACCTGAGGGGGCAGCCCTCATATGTTCATGGGCTGCTTCGCTGGCCTTCGGCTCAAAGCAGCGGACATAACACACGCATACTTCTAAATTCTAAGGGAAACCCCTTGAGATTGCTCATCCCAAAGGTTCCAAAGCACCCGAAAGGGGTTCCAGACCCCGAGATTCAGCAGGCCGGCTACATGATAGCGCGAGTCCCCGTCTATGGGACTACTGACGCCGGCAGGAACCTTTACCTCCGCATCAAGCAGAGTTGCAAGGAGTTTGGATTGAGGGCATCTCAGATCCTCTCCGCCCTGTATTTCATTACAGGAGAAGACGGCAAGCTGTGTGCTGCGATTGCGCACACGTTGACGACTTTCTTTGGGCCGCCACACCGCCTGGTGAGCCGGTAGTACAGCAGTTACTCGATCGATTTAAAATCGGCCGTATAGAGTCTGATAAGTTCAGGTTATGTGGACGCGAGTACGTCCAGCACGCAGACGGCACGATACAGATCAATTGCCGTGACAACACGCATGCCATTCGACCCATCGATGTACACAAGTCGGAGAAGGAGGCGACACCCGTGTCGAGCTCACAGCGCACTGCGCTTAGGTCAGTCATTGGCTCACTAGCGTGGGTAGCCAGAGCTACACGACCCGACTTGGCCTATCGGGTCAAGGCGCTCCAGCAGCAGGGGGTCAAGGCTACGGCTACGGTCGAGACCCTTCGCGATGCCAATAGGGTTGTTGCGCTCGCACTGAACGATGCCGAGCGTTGCATTACCTATAAGGCTAAGCTTCAGCTTCCGTGGAGCCCTGGCGAACTCGCAGTTGTTACTTTCTGTGATGCTTCGTTTGCCGGTGAATCTGAGCATAAATCCCGGAAGGGAAGGTTCCGTTACCTCACATCTGCCAAAGTCGCTTCAGACCCGGATGCAACTCACCACGAAATGCATCTCATCGCATACAGCTCATCGACGATGAAGCGAGTGTGCCGAGCGACCCCCCAATGTGAGGCGTATTCCCTACAGCACACTGCAGAGCATGGTGACAGAATTAGATCAGCGCTGCTAAGCTCCCCATGTCACCGCACTGGGAGGAGGTTGGTCGTCGTAGCATGCTTCATTTGCAGTTTACCGATTGCCGCTCGTTGTCCGACCACTTGACCGCACAAGTGCCACGGCAAGTTGAAGACAAGCGCCTATCTATAGAGATGGCAGGTTTGCGTCAGAGTCTGCGGGAAGACGAGACTTCCATCCACACGGCGATCAGCTGAGATGGATACCATGAAACCCTTGCTGATCAACCAAACCATCGATAGCAATATCGCACAGGTTCGGGACGTACCGTCGAAGTCAGCACCCGTGAAGCAAGGTGAACCAAACACACCCGCCGCTGAGACAGCAAACGAGACAGCACCCGGAGTTCAGCATAGTCTGACCGCGAACTTTTCACCGTGTGCAACCCGACCTGATCGGAGTAGCAGGATCGACCCAATGCGGTCAACTCGTGCACTTTTCAGTACGTCACAATACAGATAAGACGGGTGTGAAAATCACCTCATGTCTGGGGCCGTGTTGACGTACCTTCCAAGTTGAGTCTTGTATGTAGTACTTGAATCGACCTACCGTCCATAGGACTGGTCGTTCATGTCACAAGCACATGCAAGTTGGTGAATGTTTCTGATCGCAGACGTCTTGAGTTCAAGTGCTAAAAATAGCGTGCCTACTGCGGTTCGTTGCACCCAGCCCCTAGAATCCGTTGCAAAGCAATACTCGGGCCCATGATCCGCCGACGGGGTCTTCCCGCTGGTTGTGGTAAATGGGGAGAAGCATCAGCAGAAGTCTCTCGATATTGCGTTTACATTGAAGTTTGCCGGATTGAACGGGCTCAACTGACACAGGGGTTCTTGGTGTTGGAGACCTTGCACCTAAACGGGTTCTGCTTTGTGAATGTTCCGGCCTTGAAATGGAACTCGTCTAGCCCATCTCGGGATGGGAAGCCTGTCCGATTCCACAAAGGATTCAATTTGTTGGGGCTGATGGAAATTTTCGAAGGCCCCGACACCGCTTGCAGTCAAGCAGGGCGCCGGAGACAGTACAAAAAGTCGAGCTGCTGCAGGAAAGCTCAAAAGCCGCGGCTTCCAGCAACTTGGCCGTGAATCGCAGAAGGGACCCATGAGCCTCCGTGGGGTGAAGTAGGGACGACCTCGGTGCCTGAGCAGCATTCGATGCCCGGTGTTAAGAGGCAAAAAGAAGGGTGCCAAAAAGAAGTGAAACAAGCAGCCTACAAGGCAAGGTCAGTGGGCTGAGATGATCAACACAGGTTTGTTCGCATAGACCTCCTGCAGAATCCGCCAAGCAGAAGGAATCCCGGTAGCGCCGGATCCAATGCATGGCATTGCATGGCGACCTTCCAATATTGAAAAAGACAGCAGTGGCTCAAACCTTCCACGACCGTCGGGATGCAAAGACGGACGCCTGCGTTGCTTCAATTGCGGTTGGTTGGCGATAGTAACTAATCAAGCAGAAGTGCAAAGCTCTCACTGATTGCTATTTGTGACAGGTGGGCTTACGCAACCTGCTGAGGGACGGAAGACGTACAGGTTGTGAGAGGGTCGGCTGGACAGGTCTCACAACATGCTGTTGCGACAAGATGCATCTTCATCAGTACTTCCGCCTTCGTTCTCAGCATACATGAATGTGCGAAATTCCCTTGCAGAAACTTCTACTTGCGACGGACACCGTAGCAAGTTGCAGCTTGCGAGCAACAGCGCGATGGACGACCCGCCTCCCTAGCTTGCACTTTCTCCATGGCTTCAAGTGTGAGCATAGTCCAGTAGATGCGAAGGGCCGCTGCGGAGTTCATCTTTGGTCTCACACCATCGCAGAGCGGTTCGCTTAGGAAACAGGCAGGGAGTAGCTGGGCTTGAGCCCAGCCGACTGCCTTCTCAGACGATGCGATAGAAACTCCGTCAACGTGTTTTGATGCAAGGGCAGCAAGTGCATCATGCCTGAGCTGCGCCTTATGCATGTGAAATGCTACGAGGGCAATCTCCGGCAGACACTTGACAATTTCTTTGTAGGGGTGCCCAGTCTGTCCGAGCCATTGTTTTTTCAGTTTACAAGCACTGGGTGCCAAGGCCTTTGATGATTTTAGCGCTGGTGGCCAAGCACACCCGGACACTGTTATAAGACCTGTATGCCCATCAGGTTTTCAGGTTCAGATCGCCGAACCAACTGGACAGGATGCAGTCTTTGACAGTTTTCGGCGCGAGTGGGTCTTCCGTGCAGGTGAGGTTTAGAAGATTGTATCGTTGCGTGCCAACCCAGCTAGCCGTTGTTGGAAGAGCAGGTTGCACAACCAGTGAAAGCATCTGCCAGGGTTTTCGACAAGCAGCGATGTGGGATCCTGCTGGGAGTGGATGCATGTGATAGCGCTGAACTCGCCGCCTTGAGTCTCACGGGCAAAGCAGCGAGTGTTCGACGTCTTGGATCTCGTTTAGAGTCTAGAGAAAAGCAACAAGATTTTCTTTCGGACACAGATTTTTTGGGCGACACGAGGAGGCTTCAGGGTCGAGCACGGAGCGTTCAGCGGGTGTCTGGAAGAAGCTTCAGGCATCATCACTCAAATTCGCTGGATTTCTGTACTTAGGTTGCACGTGAAGGCAGAGGTGATCTGCTGGCACTTCCTCGCCGCCTCAGGCAAAAGTGTAAGCACTGAAGCACCCCGCCCTCAGCCAGACACTTCTGCAGAAGGCTTCGAGTCATCTTACAACGATGGGCCGATACCCTGCAGAAATGTTGATCGGCTGACAAATCAGGGTTACTGTATAGACACTGCACTGCCCGGCAGCTTGCCATTGAGAATCTTTTGTGTAAGTTGCGGGCACTGCAACTGAATTCACTGCTCCAAGACAGGTTTGTAGGTGCCCCAGCAGGAAGAGAGAGAACGAGAGTCAGAGGGAGAGAGAACGAGTGTGCACTTAGCGATGCTTGCGGAATCCCGCGGAAAAAGGTTGTTGATGCCTGGACAGTCGTTGTGACAAAACGCGCAGCAACAACGTGCATCGTACGTTACATCAGAAGCAGTTTGGCTCGGTTTCGCCAAAGTTCGCCTTGCGGGTTTTGCCGGAAGCTCAGATTGCACAGCCATGTGCCACAACCTGGACCACCACCTGTTTGTTGATGCAACCGGGTCTTCTGCAGCGATGCCCTAGAGATGCATTCATGCGGCTTTATCTAGTTGCCCTAGTTTTCATCCGTTTCATCTGCAGAGCAGGCAGTTTCATACTGAAATTGTGTTGGATGTGAACAGAGAGCTTGATGCATAGTGGTTCTGGGTCGTCGCGAAGGACCCAATGCGATTCCTGCCAGGCCACAGCCATAGGCGATGGGAGCTGACACAGCATCCTCTGCTACCGCGCGGTGGCTCCAGTGGCAGGTCCAGATGCCAGCTGAAAGCAGCAAGTGTAGGTCTCCTTCAATCCTGCGCTATGCTATGCGAAATGACAGGAGCATTGTTGGCTTTCTTTTTCGGTACTTTGGTTGGCCCGTGTGTTCGGCAGGTCAAAGGACCGACCCAGAAGCATGTCGAGGACGAACCAGGGTCAGCATACGCTTGATGCTTGATGCAGCAAGCTGAGGCCATGCCTCATTTGTGTCACGGCTCGTTGCCAGGAGACACTTCCCAGCAGCTTCAATCTTGATGGCCCGATCTACTACTTGCGAGCAGGTAAGTCCGAGGCAGGCGGAGTAGCGCTGTTTTTGAAGATAGGAAATGCTCCCAGCAAAGCAGCCCAAGAAATCAGGCAAGAGAGCCCTCAAATGTGCGCTGCCGGCTTGATGTATCCTCCTTTAGATAGTCAAGCACCGAAAGTCTCCCTCAGGGGCAGTGGTTGACTAGTCAGTGTGGAACTGCAGCCTGTTGCAGGTTGCAGCATGCTATGTTGGCACAGGTGCTGAGGGAGCTTTCGGAATTCGCCTCGCATGATCAGCAGTTGCGTGAGCTCTTGAATTGTCGCTGAGCAAAGCAGGCATGTCGAAATCTGTCAGTTTATGTGTGAGAGAGAGAGGATAAGGCTTCTGTTCGGGATACAGGCAGGGTTAAGGCAGGAAAGGTAGGTTTGCACACAGAGGGCACTCGCCCAACAAAAGGGCACCAGCCCAAACAAGAAGGTCGAGGGCCCAGGCAGATGGTTTGTTTGCTACGTGTTGCGGTTGTTCTCCTGTTTCTCTAGTGAATGGGCACTCGCTTTGCTGTCAAGTCCCAAGTCCAGCCGAGCCCATTCTGTCAACATGACGGGATGGGGCTGCTCAAGAGAGCGCGGGGTAGGGACTGCCTGCCCTCCACGCCCCAGAGCAAAGCAAAGAGCGAGAGAGAGAATCCCCTGGCTGAAACAGCAAATCCACCAACGCACCCGCGGGTGTGGCTAGGACTTGCTGCTTATGGCCTTCTTTGGTTGAAGCTGTTTTCTCATCTCGCGATTCCAAGCCCTCGTCTGCGTTAGATCTCCCTGGCACCCGCAACAGGGGGGGCAAGATGGCAAATGCCATGAGATAAGCTTCCGACGAAGAGGGGGATTTGGGGCACAGCCTTGTGCATACTACGGGGTGCTTGAGGTGGAAATTATCTCCTCCTCGGACCGAAGTGGAATGCGCCAGCCTCGAATTTGGTTAAGATCTCTTGCTCTCACGACGAGGGTCAGATACTTCGCATGTGTGCGAGTGGTGGGTGTCATGTGCGGTTACCTGCTGTCTTGCTATTCAGGTAATCTTGGACTTCATGGATCTTTCCAAGCTGAAGACGAAAGCTATGGGCTCCACAGTTTGCTTGTTTGGAGGCACGTGCCCGATGCGGAAAACTGCGCAGGATAATTAGTGCATTGCGCGGTCTGCCCCCTTCGCAGGGCAGGACATCGTTCTGCGACTCTTTTTGCCGACTGTGGAGGAAGCCGATCAATGGGCACAGAAACTTAGTGCAGCTTAGCTGCCGCAACTGCCGCTGTGCACCAGCTTCGACTTCAAGCGAGACCAGAGAGTGAGCAGTGAGATCGAGGGATCGAGGAAACGGGTTGTTGAGTGGAGTTGAAGCGTTGTAGCCCCCCAACCGTGCTCCGCAGCCTAGGCAGCCAGCTTTGAGCGAGTCTCAGACCAGTGCTCCCGGCTTTGCTTGCGTAGAGTCTGAGTTTTGCCATGCGTACCTTGCATGAAGACTGAGCTACAGTGGCCACAGTGGTCGCTGCCCAGGTACTTGGCACACCTCCAAGCTAAGATTCAGAAGCAGCAGAAGGCTCATCGTCTGCTCGGATGATCCAGCCACATCCAGAAAAAGCCTTCGATTTCGAAGGCTACGCGACGGGCGCAGCAGGCGGCCGCCTTCGGCACGTTCATGGAGTGGCTCTGCTCCTCGTATGGGTCCCGGATACCAGGCGGATCCAAGTTCTTCCTTCGTTTGAGTGTCCTTGTGAGGTCAACTCGTACAGCAGCTGACATGCGCTTGAAATCGCTGGTTCCTTCGTTGCGCGGCTGCGTTTGAGCGGCGGCTCTCCTTATCTGCATGTTATTCGCTGGAGGTTCCAACACACGCATGACGTTGCAGGCACTGTGCGCCAGCCGCCATTCGCGGGGAGCCTCGCCAAGCAGCTGTATGCCTTGTAATGAGTTGTCAGCAGACTTCATGTATTCCGACCATTCTCGGTGATGTTTGTCGTGCTGCAGGAGCACCATGTGTATCCAGCGCGTTTTTACATGAAGCAGTGCAAGACAGAGGCCTTCAAGCTCGGCTTTTGGTGCATCCTGTTTCGTGCCCGTGGTCCTAGTGGTCCTGGTGACCTAGTGTTTCGGGTGAATCGTGAATGCATGTTCCGAGCGCTCCCATCCCTTCTCTTAGCCTCTTTGTCTTTACACTCCCTTCTTGGAAACTTGGAGCTGCGCAGTACGCAAGGGAAGCTGCAATGAATTGATTAAAGGCCCCAGCCCAGCTTAAGCAGTCGCATGCCAGTGGGGGCCCCGAAGCGTGCCGGTTGGCAGCTTTCCATTCGAGCAAGTGAAGTGGCATTGTCCGGTTTTGACAGAGGTTGGATCCAAACCTGGACGCGCACAGGGGGCTTACGGCAGTCTACTCCCGGCTGCCTGGCGGTCTACCGGAGAACTGGAGCAGTGGCTCGGAATGCTGTTCATGCATCACGACGGGAAGCCATGGGAAATTTTTGGGAAAGGGGGGGCACAATCATGACTTTGATCGAACTTCGGTCCTGAGTTTCTTTACAGCCTTATATCCTGGCTCAGATGAACCATGAAATTTACTGGATCCGCATCGATGACGTTCAGGGTTGATGTGGAAGAACGCAGAGTTAAGCGCCGTGACCGAAGCCCACGGCAGTGTACAGCAGCCATCAGCAGCACGGTTTTGATTTTAGTATCTCCATGCTCGCTTGCGCAGGCGGCCGGCCGTATCAGTATTCATGGAGACGCTCTCATTATGCAATGGGCGGCACAGGGTCGTGCAAGCGTCTCAGAGACTGCAACAACTGATGAAGACCCTCATCACTTATAACACAATACAGTCTTGGAGACAGTTGCAAGCTGCCGGCGTGGAAGTGCAGGTCATGAGACAAGCGGCCGTGCTGACAGGTCGGCCTTCTTGTGCCGTCATTCCGCATCGGGATTCTTGTTTTAACTCGCTCCGCTGATGGCAGCCGCCCGGCTGCGCATGTGTGAAGCCCTGACATTATGTCCAATGTGGAGGTGCAACTGCGACGGTTGCCATGTTTATGGTCTCGGCCGTTTGGCTGCAACAACGGAGCTCGCAGGCTGTTCGGGTCCAGAAGCGGTGTGAGCTTGCTGGTGGCAGCCTGAGGTGCGCGGCGAGAATGGACTCGCCATGGTCCGCCTCTGGATGAATGACACCGAGGAGGCCACGTCACGAAGCGCCCAGAAGGCATAGGAAGGGCTTGGGCGCTGTCCGAGTGTGAGGCGGATGAGATTGCCAAGGCCATCGGGGAGGCAGTCGGAGGCTGAGATTCCTTCGCGGATAACAGTCAAGAGTCTAGAGGACTCCTCAGGCTTTCTCTTTCAGAACCTGCGAAGAAAGCATCCAGCTGAGGCAAAGGCATCGTCCGAATTGATCCACAGGAAGACTCGGGCAGCCGCGTCGACGACAAGGCAGCAACTGTGCGTTCAGATTTCGTTCAGAGCCAAATGAGCATACTGCTAGCTTTGCAAGCAAAGGGCAACTGCACCCTCGGCCCGTCGTGGACTTTCAGCCATTGTTGGAACACCAGGCGGCAGATGGGGGCTGCAGCATCGTGCATTTGCAGTACGGTATTGGGCGTGCTTGGCCTAGTGCGATGTCTTGAACTCTCGTGGGTTTCGGTTCGCCGAGAACATGGCCGAGAGCAGAGAAGGGCAGGGTGCTGAACATGCAAATGCGAAGTCCGCTTTGCACCCAAAATGCCCAGGCGCCGAAGTCTGTCCGCAACAAAATTGCGAGCAGCTGCGCGAGCCAAGTCGTGGTTCCGAGGCCGGAGTGCTAAGTGCGAGCGGGAGCGTGCTCTTTGCGGTTTTTGAAACCAGCTTCTCCCCCGTGCGCAGCAAGAAGATCGAGAACGTTGCTAGCGGTGCTCTCCGCATGGACGGCAAGTGCCACATCCTCTTCCAGAAAGCTGCAGCCACTTGGCAGCGTTCAGTGTGCGTGCTGTGTGTGAATCACGCACAAAAGAACCCAGCCTCGGGATTCGTCTTGGCCCTGGCCGTAAGCCGCTTGAGAGTTACGGCATATGCGGTGGGTTTGTCCTTAGCAACCGAGGAGGCGAGGTTCTGCCACTGCACGCTCCGTGACGACACCCTTTGGTTCGGGGAGAAAGCCTCCTTCAACGACCAGGTGGGGGAGCAGCCGCAACGTGCAGCCCACGTCCCATTCGTGCGGCTGAGGTGCTCAGTCTCATCGGGGCCAAGGCACTGGCTTTCGACGACATGGTGACCATCTTCACGCCGAATGGTGAAACTCACAGGTGCCCGGTCTGGTGTTGGTTTGAGGCTGTTTGAGGCCTGAGGCAGCGCATCGAAAGCCACAGCCGTGCCAGGCTATGGCCAGACACTTCAGCCGGCACTCCTGAGCAGTGGTGCCTGGCCATTCAGGCATGAGAATCGGAAGTTCCAAGGGAGCCGCTAGGACCCGGTGCTTGTGAAGGCAGCAGGCACACATTCAGCCCACCTGAGCAAGTGGGAGGCCACGGCATCGGCTTCTCCTGTTAGGGAGAGACCGAGAGAACGTGCTGAGCTTGCAGCTTGGGAGGCGATGATCAAGGCCGAGAAGTTTGAAGCCTTCGCCAAGGCTGAGGCTTGGACACATGCAGATTCAACGCAAATGTCCCGCCGCATCAGCCCTCCAGGTGCGGCGCTTGGCCCGCGCGCAGCGATTTAGGCCGGATGACCAGTCCCCAGGTGCTCGGCAGATCTCGGCAGTGCTCGTGGGTGACTTTCCAGGAATCTCGGAGAGCGCTTGATCTACCTCCCGGCGAAGCTGACCGGCCGCTCGGAGACGACAACCTAAGCTGCTGCAGCTATTCGTACTCGTGTAGATCGTACGTAGATGTAGGATCACACCAGCAAAGCATGTGAAGTCCAAGGCCTGGTTCATGTTGATCGGCGTTGTGCCACGGAGGTTAGCTGGCCGTCGCTGATGTCTGTAACCAGAAAGCAAAAAGCCCGGCAAGGTTCTCATGGCCTGGCAGCAGTCTTCCAAGTCCTCTCTCCTCGCAGCAAAGAAAGAGAAGTCGGCGATCGGCGCCTCAGTGAGGGGCCCAGAAGAGAATTGCGGCGAACATCTCCGGTGGCATGTTGATTCACAGTTGTATCAGACCCGTCGCTCTGTTTGTAGATAAAGCTTTTCAAGGCCGGAAAGAGCCAGCAAGCGCGCTTCTTCCGCAGAGCAGATGCCGGCAGGGCACTAGAAAGGACCAGCGCGTCGTTTACTTGCCAAGTCTTGCTTTCGAAGATACCCTGCTTTAGGAGCCTGAAGATCAAGGGAGATGTGATTTTTGTTTTCAATGAGGCCTCTTGGTTCACACACAAATGGACCGTCCCAGGGCCAAGCCGATGCTCTGCCCAAGGACGGAAACATGGAGAAGCCGGTGCCACTGGCAGGCCTCGGTTGGAGCAGAAGACGGGAGCAGCATCTTCGCAGTCGCTTTGGCGCTGGCGAGTGCTCTGTAGGTGCCACGATCTACACGAACCCAAACCAGAAAGTTTGCTCCGTCTGGCCAAGCACTGAGTGATTTCATATGAGCTTTGGGACGGGAAGCCGCTGAATCTGCTGAATCTGCCGAGGATCGGTCGTGTAATCCCTTCGGCTGACCTTTACCCTTTTACCCGCAGCAGCCCTTTTTTGCACAAAGCTTATCAGATTGCTCAATGATCTCGTATCATGGAGAATCGACTGCGACTCGCTGCCCAAGGCAGCGAGTCGCACTCGATTCTCCATGATACGAGATCATTCCTTCAGCATGTCGCTTCAAAAATCGCTGCGCTCCTTGGGGGGAGTTGCAACCTGGGTTTCGTGCACTTAGTGTCTGTGCGCCGGCAATCTGACGGCGAGGCTGTCTTCTACAAGCTCGGGAAGACCTCCACGATGGTGACACCCTGGAACAGAGGAAAATCCTCAGTCGGTCTACTGACCAGGTACCGCGCATCTAGCAAAGCCGACCAGACCACGCTCGAGCTCGATTACATACTCCTCTGTCGCTGGGGACTGCATGCATGGAAGTGTGAGCAGCTCGTGCATGGTCAGATGCACCGGTTGCATCCTGACATGCTGATGTTCGGAACTGTGTGGGAGGTGCGACAAGAAGCAGAAGGACGCATCCCCAAGTTCCTGGAGTGCTACAAACCGCAAGCAAGAGAAAGGCTGTTGGACTACCTCCACCAGGCTTCGTCCATGGATCATGAGCAGATCGACCACCTGCTCCGCCAAAATTGGGACTGGTGGCGGCTGAACTGCGGCGAGATCCTGCAAAAAAAGCTTCCTGTTTCCACATTCAAGCTTTTCTCACCATTGAGAACCAGCAACAATGGAGCGAGATGCAGCACCTCTGCTTCGATGCTGACCCCAAGAACGTGGACTTCTTCCGGATGAGCCGTGGCAAGAAGTTCCGAGCTTATTCCAAGAACCTCAAGACTGTCTATGCGGAAGGTGTCAACGAGGATGTGCGAAAAAAAAACTTCGTTTGGCCAATGTACCTGGTGAGGTTCAAGGATCTGCCCGCAGAGATGCGGAAGGAGGTGCTCGAGCAGCTGAACCTGCCACACCTCATGGACGACCATGATCAGGATGCAGCGCCTGCTCCCAAGAGCCAGCCGAAGCGAATGCGGCGGCCCGCTGCTGCGGATGGACGACGCCGAGGCCCTCACTCCTGACTGTCGCCAGTCTCCTCACCCTTGATCTGAGGTAGCTGAAATTCAAGTGCATTACGAACCTCTTTCTTCAGCATCTTCCTGCAGCTGACCGCCGGGTGTCGAAGCCAATCGCTTGTAAAAGTCGCACCAGCACTGAGTGTGGCCGACCCATGCCTATGCCTGGTGAAGAGAGTGCTGCCTGGTACCGCCGGGGATAGGTATGACGGCGTGATGCAGGCGCTCTTGTGTTTGAGCATTCGCTGCCTGCAGAGCCTTTTTCCGCTGGCGGTTTGTCAGGCACGCATGTTCGTCCAGTCGGAGGATGCAGCAGAGAGCCGCGAGCCAAGTTCCCATTTAAGCTTGTCTTGGCCTTTGATCTGGCTGCCAAATGCCAGAAGGCCAAGAGACCAGAAGTGAGCTTGGCATGCTTGCACCTGTGAGGCTGGGGAGCTCAGCTCGAGGAGGCATCGCTTCTACTCTCGGACGCCACAGCTCGCGCGGGCCTCAGACTCTCCATACGCCGACGGCATACCTCCGGACGTTACAGAGGTCTGAAAGCAAAAAATGCCGAAGTCAAGACTGCCCCGGCTGATGCGCCCAAAGCTGCGCCCAGTGCCGAAGTGATTACGTCGATGAAGGTGCATCGGCCATGTCTGGCAAAACGCACAATCTTTTCGAATTGGACCAGCAATGTGCGGAAGGTTGTGGCCCCACCGAAGATGGCTCCTGAGGACTGGGTGCATTCGTGGTGTTCGAGATAGTATCTGTCGATTTGCAGTGCCAGATGTGTCGATCTGGAAAGGAACATCATTCGTCCCAGAAGCTGCAGAAGACACGGTCCAGAAGATTTGTCGAAGAGACGCCGCTGGATCTGACATTATATGATTGACAAACGCAGCCAGTTCAATAGCCACCGCTAATGTCGCGGTTACTGGGCTTGAGACCCGTGGCCAGGACTCCTCTAAAACGACAGAGGGCTGGACCATTTCATGGACGGGGCGGTTGAAGGCTGTGGGCCCCGAGCTGGCTGGAGAACAGAGAACCTGTGCGTGTGTGGACGGGGCTGGTAGGTTGCAGGGGCGTTCGCAGGGGAGTTTTCATCCATGAGGGTTGGTCCACCAAAGGCCCTTTAAACTCGGCGGGCCTTCATGACATGGCACAAACACACAAGACCATGCCAGCAACGATGAAAGTTGGTCCGACTGCATTGTGCAGCGAGTTCTCTCCTTGTCTTGAAAACGCCCGTTGCACACTCTCAGCTTCGTGTTTCAGATGACTTCAAGCATCCATCCTTCTCGGGCGGCTCCAAATGCCGGCCTCGATGAACATTAGTAGTGTGCCTACTATGTAAACGTGGTACTTGCATGAGCACCACTGCAGAAATGGCTATATGACGAGGACAGAGGAAAGAAGAACTGACGAGGATTTTGATGAACGCAGGATGTTTTGGTAGAGCCAAACTGCGAGGATATACACCCGGCATCTTGCGATGCGCAAATGTTTCGGGTTTGAAATGTTTCGGAGATTTTGCTAGACTATTAGACAAGCATGTTGTTTTTCGAGAATCACTGTGTTTTGTTTGATATTGGCGCATGTCATACATGCTCCTCCCCCCCCCCGGCACGCATTGCCTTGAAAGCTCTGCCGGGGGGCTCACGGCCCGAACCCACAAATTCCTTGTCTCTCCTCGAGCTGGATGCATGCACCAGCTTGGCCAAAGTCTGGACGGTGGTGTCTGTGCGGGCGTGTGAGTGTGTGCGGTGTTCCTCTGTTCTTTGTAACATTCCTGTTTGCCAACGCTTGTATGATATGCCTCGGGGTGGCGGGGGGCTGCAGAAGGTTTGTGGGCGCGGAAGATGACCGACAGTCGGTTTTGATACGCCTTGTACAGTTCTTCATGCGAAGGCTGTGTTGCGAATGACCAATGCGACTGCCTTGCGAGCCACATGTGGTATGGTCGCCATGTGCTAGAGAGAGCAAGAGGAGCCACACCGTGGAGGTTGTCTTATGACTCGGGTCACACTTCTATCCCCATTCCGTTTGGAACCGATCCACCGAAGGTTGAAGATTAAAAAGACCACGCACGGTTGTCCTGGTTTTCGCGCAGCAGCTATCCATTATCTACCCGAATTCGCTAAGGATGTAGTAGCCATTGTAGCCTCAGGGCAGTCGCACTCGCGATCTTGAACCCTCAATCTTTGAACCACTCAACCCTGAAGCATCATGTGAACTCTTCCAGGAGCCTCTGGGTTGATTTATTGACTCTCTTTACCAGTATTCTCCGACATGCGACATTACGCCGGCTTCTATCCTCCGTAATGCCTGGAGAACGGTGTTGTTTTGGGGGCAGGGGGCATGTATGCGAGGGGAAGGTTTTGATGCTAGCATTGAAAGCAGAAACTATCGGGGTCGGAACGTCAGCTTTCCTGGCTTCGAGCCCAGGTCTCCTGCAAAAGAGGGCGAGGCTGGTGCATTGGCATGTCCAGTTTTTTTATCCAATGTGACAACCTGCCGTGTGTAGCCATGCAGGCGACGTCTATGCCGGAAGCAGCTGTTGGCGCGTGAAGCTGGCTTCCAAAGTTAATACACCCCACAGATTTTAGAGATGTAGACCCCCTTTGCCGCCACGCCAAGCTGGTAGCTGATAAAAGGTTGTCAGCTCCCCAGCATGGCAGCTTCTTGCGGCTTCCAATTTTCCATTTTGGAGCACCGCTACTGCCGGTTTGCAGGGTCTGCCTGCGATCATAATTATGGCTGTAGTTTGCCAGGTCGTGTCCATGCTGCTTTTGCGTGGCACGCATTTTCTCGCCTTGCACGTCAAACGTCGGCAAGGGCGACTGTTCACATCACTCCAGGCCGCAGCTGTATCAAAGGAGGACGTACACATAGGATTGATACATGCCGAACTCGAGGAAAGACCAAAGTCACTCCCGGATGCCCGTTCCCTTCTCACTGTGCGGTGGCCCGCGTGCGAGGGAAGGGCCTGCACTCCAGCATATGTCATAGATCTAAACCTAACCACTTCCTGGCCTGAGCATCCCAGGCTACACATTTACTCTCGCATTCCTCCTGAGTTTAACACCGCATTTCAAAAATGCGGCGCGACTCCAAACCCTTGTAGTTGCCCCGCAGCAAGAAAACAGCGACTTGCGAGCTCGCACGAGTGCTGCCCATGAGCGATTGTGCAGCCAACGTGGCCCGAACTGCTCCGCCGTTTTGCCGGTCTTCTGAAGCCTTCAAGGCCTGACGGACACAGGGCCACTTCGGGCTTGACGGTCTTCGCGAATGTGATGCTGGGGTTCAAGGGCCT
Organism: Symbiodinium sp. clade A Y106; assembly: GCA_003297005.1. Taxonomy (NCBI): domain Eukaryota; class Dinophyceae; order Suessiales; family Symbiodiniaceae; genus Symbiodinium; species Symbiodinium sp. clade A. Next base: position 46,969 of record BGNK01004344.1, read on the forward strand.
TGAGTGCTGCGAGGATATGTATAATGCAAGGGCTGTTACACGATATGACCCCTGCACTTGGACGACTTACACCATGAGAATGGCAGAGCATGGTCAGCAGCTTGCTAACGAGCTGGAGCTTGCAGGGCTCGCCGCGCCCCCTTCCTCCTCCTCCTGCTCCTCCCGCGAGCCCAGTCATCACAATCCTCGAAGCGGGCCTCTAGACTCTAGACTAGAGCGAGGTGCATGATCCAGAAGTTGTGGACGGGGTAGGTGGCAAATGAGATCAGGGTGGGCTGCACACCCATCGAATATCGTCGCTTGCGAGCGCAGAGCTGCTGTGGGAAGTCGGTCCCGTGCTGTTTGCTGACTCGCGGCCCCGTTTACGTTGCTATGCAGGCATCACGAAAATCATGGAGCCGGTTTCGCCGCTACGGCCAGGACGCGAGGGGAGTAGTCGCCAATCACCTTTGGCCTTTGCCATCGCTGTGTGTGAGCCGCCGTATTCTTCTGAGTGTTGTCGGCTCGGAAGGAAGCAACACACCAAACATTGCCGGGTTGGGCTCTTTGCACGTACCAAGTGGCATCCTCAGAGTTTTCTGGGTGCAATTCTGAGTTGCCTAAGCGCATGTGGCTGCATGTGCATGTGCTGCGACGAGAGGGAGGATACTGCCAGGCGAAAGGCATGCTTGAAGGCACAAAATGATGCGGTCTACATTGACAGGCGGGCTTGAGGAGCTTGGAACGAGTTGCAAACCATCTTGCCGGTCGTTGTCTGGGTTCTAGCTGTCAGACATGTAAGCCAACTGAATGCCCACCCTCGGACCTGACTCGTAGATGAGGTCCAGACTACAGCTTGTCTCCAAGTGCGTTCAAGATATCTCAAAGCCAGAGCTCCTTGGCTTGCCGTGTCCTAGGGCCTGGCGGCGTGTTACCATGGCGCTCTGCAAGCTCTGTCAAGGTCCTGACGCAACGATCTCTTCCCCAACCTTGAAACTGCCATCTGGAGGCTGAGTCCTTGGCAGAGCACACCGCGTGTTCCATGGCACCGACGTCTGACCCGCGAGGATATGGTTACAGCGGCTTCGGTTTGCGAGAGACCAGCTTTCCAGCGAACTTCAACTCCGGCCAAGTCCGCCAGCCGAGTTTCGACGGCGTGGTGCTTTTGTCCTCGGTGCCCACACGGAACCTTGACAGGAGCTGTCTACGGAAGTGCAGCGAAAGGCCGCAGAGTGGGAAAGGCAGATTGAGTCCTTGGATGCCAAGGAATCAGGGCCGCACAGCTTTAGCTGTGGCATGCATCCAGGTGATCCACTCGCATGTCAAGTTCTCATGACAACGATGGCTTGCCAACCTGCCATACCGGTAGGTTGACCTTGGCACCAACATCGAATAATCGTGCTGCAGCAGTAGAGGAGCTGGAAATCCATCAGACGCAATTGCGATTAATCAGAGAACAGTGAGCCCGACCTGTATTGTGATAAACGGCCGAGAGATGTCGAGTGTTGAGAAGATGCGATGTGGAATTATGACAGGACGACAGCCTTCCGATCTGACTTTACAGCCTTGCGCAAGGAGCTGGCAGACACCAAGGCAGGGCCGCAAAAGCAAATAGCATCCCGAAGCGAAGCAATGCTGAAGCTCGACACACAAGACGTCGACTCGTCGACCAAAAAAACACGGCTCAGGCCATCGTCCAGAGGCAGCAGGCCAATGCCAATGAGCATGGCTCTTGGCTGGAAACATCAACACGCACCCGTGCGTATGCGTTGCGTATGCGTTGTGTGCTGGAGGCTGGATGATATCCTCGCAAGGGAGCGCCAGGAGCCGTGGATAGGGGGCCCCCGGGCCCGGCCCGGAGGCCCGGCCCGAAAGGTGGTCTGTCAGTCACTGTGTCTGAAGGACAGGGATGTGCATCATACTTCGCTGGGCAGTCGCATCGAGTCTATCGAAAAGAGCTTGCCCGCGGCCAAAAAAAGCCTTTCTTTCCTTTCCTTTCCTTTCCCTCGGTGCTAGTGTCCATCGCCGAGGCCCAAGCTGAAAGATGAGATCTCGTCCTTGAAAACGCTGCTCCGTCGCAGCCTTGAATGCATGACTGCTGCTTTCACCACGGGTGCCTGTGGCAGCTAGCGTGCAGTCTTTTGCTTGCCTTTGCATGTAAGCACCCAGGCGGTCAAGATGTGGTCATGATCCTTCAGGTCCCAGAAGCCGTCAAGCATCTGCCCTTTCTTCCATGGGTCTTCCTCATGATCTGAACGCTCTGCGACAGGCTCATGAGGACGAGATGAAGTCCATCAAAGACTTCCATGCCGATCTCAGAAACCGGCATGGTGCCAGCGACCAGCACCATGCAAGCATGCAGCAGAGGGTTGACTATCTGGAGAAGATGATGGGAGATTCGGCGGATAAGCACGCGGCACATGTCAAGCAGCTTGAAGAGCTGCGGCGCAGCCACGACGACATGAGGAACAGGCATGGTGCTAGCGACCAGAACCATGCAAGTGTGCAGCAGAGAGTTGACTTCCTGGAGAAACTTATGGGAGACTCAGCAGACAAGCACGCAGCCCATGTCAAGCAGCTTGAAGAGCTGCGGCGCAGTCACGATGACATAAGAAGGAAGCATGGGGCCAACGACCAGCAGCATGCAAGTGTGCAGCAGAGAGTTGACTACCTGGAGAAAATGATGGGAGACTCAGCAGACAAGCACGCAGCCCATGTCAAGCAGCTTGAAGAGCNCATGGGGCCAACGACCAGCAGCATGCAAGTGTGCAGCAGAGAGTTGACTACCTGGAGAAAATGATGGGAGACTCAGCAGACAAGCACGCAGCCCATGTCAAGCAGCTTGAAGAGCTGCGACGCAGCCACGATGACATAAGAAAGAAGCATGGGGCCAACGACCAGCAGCATGCAAGTGTGCAGCAGAGAGTTGACTACCTGGAGAAAATGATGGGAGACTCAGCAGACAAGCACGCAGCCCATGTCAAGCAGCTTGAAGAGCNCATGGGGCCAACGACCAGCAGCATGCAAGTGTGCAGCAGAGAGTTGACTACCTGGAGAAAATGATGGGAGACTCAGCAGACAAGCACGCAGCCCATGTCAAGCAGCTTGAAGAGCTGCGGCGCAGCCATGATGATTCTCACGGCCGACATGCGAATGTTGCCCAAGCACTGAAGGATAAGCATGCCTCCGTGGAGGAGCGGCTTAAGTTCTTGGAACAAGCGATTGGTGACTCTGCAGATCGACATAGTCAGGAGTTGAAGCAAACCAAAACGCAACTGGAAGCTTTGCACGGAAAGCTTTCGGATGAGCAGGGACGAAAGCACGCGTCTCTGGAGGACTGCCTTTGTTGCACGAATTTTCATGCTTGCAGACACAGGTTGCGTCATGGGAACTGTGCAGGAGAAGGTGAAATACATCGAGAAGCTCATTGGCGACTCTGCGGATGAACATGCGAAAAAGCTCGAAGCTCACAAAAGAGATCTGGAGGATCACAAGAGGAACCTTGATGATCACAAAATGCAGGCCCAGAGCCAGAAGGCACCTGGGATTATGTGAACTGCTAACTGCAGTACGTGTAGTTTGTCTTCACTGGCGCAGGCAACTGTCGAAAGGCATGCTTCCTTCGAGCAGCGGCTGGACTTCCTGGAGCGTGCTCTAGGCAGCGTGGCCGTGATGATGCTCATGCGAGGAGGAAGATGTGACCTGTGAGGAGATTCCGCTGAACACCACACGGGCCAGCTGCGTGCCGCCAAGGCCCGAAGAAGGGTCTCCGAAGGGCTCCTGCCTGACTGCCTTTTGGGTGCAAGCCGGCCTGCCTTTGCCGCATTCGGACCAGGCGGAGCTGGAGCAGAAGCAACAGGCGAGGAGGGCCAACGGGGGCGGCTTGGGGGTCGATCGCATCACAGGCCTTCGTTTCATTGTTTCATTTCCGGATGCAGGCGCATCATGCAGCTACGGACTCGCTTGCAGACCGTCTTCAATACTTGGAAAGATGGTTCGCGGCTTAGAGGCTTAAAAGCTTAGAGCAGTCTGCGAGCAACAGACGGCACTTTCTTGTCTTGCCAGGTTCGGCGGGCTGCCTGGGTTTCAACCTCCTCAGACTGGAACTGGCGGTGCTACATTGAGGCCTTCTTGGCCCTCGCGAACCGTGTGGACCTGAGCAATCCCTCAATGCCTTAGCTGAAGTAGTCCTAGCTCGAGCGCAGAAATCTCGAAGCAAGTGGAAGCAATCAGTGCGGAGAAGGTTGCACGGCAATGATGAAACCAGCGTGGGAGGGCTTGGCAAACGGGGATTCGTGTGGTGGTCGATTGCGATCTTAGCATCCATTCCAATCCTTCGCAAGGCAGAATGACCAAGGTCAAAGAGCAACCGGAGACGCAGAACGATACATGACGCCACGAATGCCAATCCGCCAAGCCAGACTAGACACCAATGCCGAAGATGGTTCTAACCGCAGGCTTACATCTGCTTCCGCTAGATATGTGACGTTGGGCCGATGAGCAAGGACAGAGCACGCACGGACGTACGGTGTCCATCGACAACCAAGGCCTCGTGACTGGAGCCTGGGCCCCGCTTCAAGCTTTCAACCACTTCGGCGGAAGAATTACGATGCTTGAGCCTTGAGCGTGCACGAAAGCAGCTCTGCAATCCTCAGCCTTCGCCTGATGCTCATAGCAGAGACAGCAAAAAAACATCATTTCGGCCAGGCCTAGAAGTTTCACACGCAGCACGCAGTGCAGGAGCACCGGTTGACTCCCAGCTTGTTTTTTTTTACTACTTTGCGTTGAAGTAACTTGATTTGTCCGACATGTCGGCACTCCTGTGGCTGAGAGGCAAAGCCCCAATTCTCTCAGCGATTGCCTGTGATCTATACTGTGCAGAACGAGGAAAACGACATGACATGACATGACTTCTCTGCTAGCGCACAAGGAGGCTTGAGGCCGACGTTCAGGCATGTTGAGCCGTTTCGGGCTTCAGCGGACCAGAGGATACCAGAGAGTACCCATGCGTGTGTTAGCTCTGTCTTCGTGACGGGCCCATGGTAGTGACTGATTCGGAATCATAAGATCATTCAGTTGCAGGATGTTGCAAGTCTTGCCAGCGCTCATGTTGCAACTAGCCAGAGCTAGCCGCCCTGCTTCCGGGATCTGCTGCTGGGCTGCAAAGTCTACTACGAAGTGACCACACCATAGCGAGCTGACAGCGAGCGCTCGGTGCACGCACCCTTCCCAAGAAACTTGGCGTTGTGCTTGGAATCTTTAGCTTAGGCTCAGACGATGGAGGAGGTCAGCGGCTCTGAGGCTCGACAGGGCCGTGCTCTGATGAAGAATGTAAGTCGCCACAGGCCTCGACTGCTGTCGAGCTGTTCTCACACATTCGGAGGCCCGGAAGAGGAACGGGGCACACCGAGAGCATCCTGTGAAGCTGATATCCAGGCTCCGGATCGGGGCTGCCGTGGTGTCAAGCTACAGCCTCGGTTGTGGCAGCCGCTTATGTCACGAGTTTTGGTATTCCCAGTGGGTCAAGGCGTGGATGCGGCTTTGAGCAGTCATCTAGAAGCGGCAAGCGGCTCAGTTTTGCTTTGTCCAGAATGTACATTGGGAGACTTGTGCTCGCAGTTGGCAAGATAGCCCTGGCAGTTGCGCAGAAGTCTTGGAAGTCTCATGATGTTTGTTGGCTTGTTCTGGAACGAATAGTTCGGATCGAAGGCAATTCACATGGCATCTCGGCTGTCAACTTTCGAAAAGGAGTGGTAGTCCAATCCGAGGCCGCCAGAAGCAACCGCACTTCAAGTTTCTTGGCTTGACTTTAGCGCAGTTGCAGTCGTCCGGAGTGATCTGCAGCTGGAAGCTTGATGTCTAGTATGTCCAGAGATCTGCCCAGGGCCATGGCAACCATCTGCAAATCCTGATATATCCTGATATCGATCTGTGAGAGGTGGCGGCACCAGACGAAGTGGGCTTTGTAGGCACGGAGCCGAGAACTCTTTGGTGCCTCCGCAAAGCAGCAACCAGGAGCCACAGTCGGCGCCCCGGGCCACATCAGCAAGCCCAGCTCGGGCAGATGCTGTACTGCCGGCATCGTTTTCTGAGCACAGTCCTGGATGACAGTTTAGGATCCGACACAGCAGGAGACACCATCGGGATGAGCAGAGATCCTGGTTGAAAGCCAGCTGGAGCGCCACCGGACTCAGCGCATCTCTTTGTCCTTTCTGGAGGGAAGGGGGGAGACGGGGGGAGACCTTCCTTGCTACCTTGGGACCTTGGGTGTCTTCCTCTCCTGCATCTCCTGCGAGGCCTGGAGAGCGCGCTCCTCTTGGACGCAGGCGCTCCCCCGCTCTTCGTGCTCTTCGTGCTCGTGTGTTTAGTGGGAAGTTTGCATCCAGAGCGGAGTCGCGGAGCTGCCTAGTCTGCCTAGTGCTGAATGTCTGGCTGCGGTCACAGTCCTTTGTGAGAAGGCCGAAGCCGGACGGTCCGTGGAAGACAGGGAGGGGAAGCCATGCGAGGAAGAGATCAAAGCGATTTTTTACAGCGGACACAAAGAAGGTGAAGCAGTACACGGAAGGCACATTGCGCTTAGGCAAAGCGAAACGAAGAACAGAGTCAAGCCTAAGAGATCCTAAGAGGGAAGAATCGGCATGCGAGCGGCATGTCACGTTTGCATGCGATAGCGGAATCGCGAAATCTAGTCTTCAGCTGCAAGTCTGTCAGATGACGCAAATGCACTAGAGCTGCCATAGAGTTTTTGAGATGCGTCCAACTTAGTTGCATGAATGTTGTTGTGGCTCATGCCAGCCCAATTATGCGCGTCTGGGCAAGGTCATGCACTTATTGCAAGTGGACCTTGGTGGCTTGGCTCCACATGTGTGCGATGTCCTCCCGCCAGCTGAGCTTTGCATAGTTTTGCACTTCGAAGGTCGCGCCGAGGCAAAGCTGCAATGCTGGCACCGCTGGCGCAAAGCGGTGCAAGTGGCTCGTCGCGCAGCTGGGCCGAATCGATGGGGGCATTGCTGGACTCTGCAGAGTCGAAATGGCCGAGGAAGATTTGCGAGCTGCCGTCATGGCAGACCTGCTCTCCGCTCGCGAACACAGCCAGGCCTGCGTCACAGCAACTTATGAAACCGTTGCGTGGACGACGTAGTCGACGCGGCACGAACCAGGAAGAGTGGTCGTGGTTCCGGAAAATGTGATGGAGATTCGGATTAGTGGGAATGGGCCTTTAACCAGTTTTCACAAGTTGGCAGGTCTGTCAGGTCAGAGAGGGACACGGCAAAGCGGCTATGCGTTTGAGATCCGATACTGTGCTTGATCCATCTTGATTCCCAGACGAAACAGGATTGAACTTGGTGTGGGCTGCCCCTGAGGCAGCTTAGTGAATAAATCGGTGCATACGGCAGATCGCAAAGATGAAGGCAAGGAAAGTTATGCCACAGGTTATTGAGGACACTTCATTCCGACTCGGTGCGGACATGCGGCTGAAGCACTACAAGTACTTAAGTGTTGTAGGGCTTGTGCACTGCACGAGAAGCCGCATCGCGAGTAGAAGCTGAATCGCGAGTAGAAGCTGACCTGGGGAAAGCTGGGTGCTGCGCATTGCTGCTAGCTACCCGTAGCTGCCCAAGCATCGAGATATTTATTCAGCAGTTTTGTCATCTTACGAAGGAAGTTCCATGATGAAGCAGCTGATACTTGTATTGACATTATCGAATGAGGCAATGAGACTGCTGGTGATCGCTAAGCCACTGGATACGTCAGCAATCATTTCGTACCGGACAGGACAAAAAGCAAGTCTTTCGGCTGCGATGCTGTGTCAGTCGCTTTGCTGGCAGGAGGCACTTCAGGAGTCCGCTCGGTGCACGGCGGAGGCTCGCCGCAGATTTCCAGTTAGTGCGACCGAGGACTCTTTGTATGCCAGGAAAAGAGTCTCCATTTGAAGAGACTTGAAAATCGTTTACTTCGAGGACAAAGACATCTCCTCAGGCGCGCTACTGTCACGCCGCGCAGATTGAGAGATCAGATAAGAGTCACGGCTGCGAATTCTTCAAGGGACCGTTTCCTGTCACCGGAAATCATGACACGGAAGTAGGTCGCCTTGGCATGCCTTGGCCGAAAGGACAGAAAAACGCATTACACACACTTGCCTTGACCTCCCTCACTTGAGCGTGTTGAAGCAACAGGGTGGTAACAGAAGAAGCTGGGATAAGCGGCTGTTCGGGGGCTATCGTTGGCGCGGTGCAAGATCCCCTTTCAGTGCTACAGCTACAGTGTGGCGACAGTCTGGCAGTATCAGCAAGTCGCAGAAGTCGTGTGGCAGTGCTGATTTTGAGGCTCCGATGCTGGCGGAGTTGGAAGAAACAGGCATTTCTCAGTCGCACCTCGGAAACAAATGCAATCAGAGTGGAGTTCACCATCACCCTCAAGTCCTGATAGCTTTGGCTCGTGCTAGCTCCTTGTCTATCAGGAAAAGTGGCGATAAGCAGTCGCAGAAAGCCGCGACCCTAGGTCTTTCAGGCATCCATGTGCTGTCATGCGTTGTCACGTGCGCTGCAGAACGCACATCCTGCGGGCCTCGCAGTCCAGGGACAGTCTCTGCAGCGCGATGCAGAGACAATCAGACTCGGCAAAGCTCCGAGCAATTCATCGCGCTTGGTGCGAGCTGGCCCGGAAGCACAGCATTGGAGCAGCCGCTGATCCATGAGATGAGTATACTATGCATGCCTTACGATATTTAATGGCTGCCGCCAATGCCGCCGACCCCAAAAACGAAAGGAACCGCCTGGGGGGTTCGGGCCGAGTGGGGCCGAGTAGGGCCGAGTAG